>SZWC01029562.1:7372-24388 GCA_023375785.1 Penium margaritaceum | reverse complement strand
TTTATTGGGTAATTTGGTCAGCTTCCTCTGTGGCCAGCTTCTACTCATTTTGGAGCCGACACCCTACACATGCATCCGTGTCATCAACATGACGGTATGGCGACCAGACCGCCTCTGTCCATCCTTCACAATGGTTTGTCTTGTCACCACAAAGAGACAGTTGTCTTTATGCTTATCATTGTCATCATGCCCCTTCATGGATTGATACGTGGCCACCAGCACCGCCATTTACTGGTGTAGTTCTCAAGCCACTCATGTGGTTAGTGTATACACCGTTGAGAAACTACAGTCTCCATCCTTGACCGAATGACCTTGAGCTAATTGGTCATCTTCCTCCATAGCAAGACCCACCTATCCATGGATTTTCTTGTCATTTTGTGGCAAGGGACACTACGGTTGGCAGTAGTGTCGCCTGCGCCCTAGTGAGTGGGATCCACCCTCGCTCAAGCCTCATGTGTGTCTCCTCACACTCCACAATGTATAGTCCGCTTCATTCATCCGTTCCCCACACCGGATCTCTTGCAATCCCTTACACCAAGCTCCAAAGACCATGGTAGATGATGCAATATAATTGGGACCACCTCTTATCATATCAGTTAGATTGTTCTTGTTCATCATCATCTTCATCTCCTTCATCTCCTTCATCTTCCTCTAAAGGACCTCCACCACCTGTAGTAGACCTTCCCTATAAGTCTGCAGATATTCTCTAGATCTTACGCTCTACAGGTGTTATGCCCTTGATGGTTGAGCCACTCTCCAATACGCCTCTTGCTTGATGATTTCGTTTGTGCTCAGCACATTATACTCATTTTTTTTGTGGCACTTCTTCATCTCCACCCACTTTTCTTGTTCTTCTGGTCAAGGGAGGGTGTGGGCATCCATCCACTTTGACATCTTCTACATCACTGAGCACCAACAATGGAGTAGGAGCGCTGGGCTTAGCATTAGTTGGAGCATGTGTTTTAGCATCGGGACCATCACCTTATCTACAATGTCTACATCCATGATTTTTACATCCTCTACAATACGAGCTACATCTCCTGGTATAGTTGCACATGCTACACCAACTATCTCATCTTCTTCACTCACTCCATTACCAACATCATCATCCTCCGCAACTTCTACATCTTTCGCGTTGTTGAAATAATCAACCTCATGTACAATACTTGTATCCATGCTTTCCGTATCCTCTATAATACTCTCTACATCAGCTGGTACAGTTGCACTTGTATGACCAACAACTCCATCTTCTACACTTGTTGTATGGCAAGCACCAGTTTCATCAAAAGCTTTTACATCTTTAGCACAATTGGCAACATTACCCTCAACTACAATGTCTACATCAATGCTTTACCACATCCTTTATAACATGAGGTGCATCAACTAGTATAAATGCACATCCTACACCGGCTAATTCATCTCCTACATGTGTTGCATCACCAGCATGAACGTCCTTTAAAGCTTCTATATCTTTACCTGCAACACCATCATCAAAGAATTTGGTAGGCGCTGCCCCCTTAGGAGTGTCAGCATCATGGGCATCAATAGCATCATCGGCATGATTAGCATCATCCTCATCTACATCATTTGCTTTGCTAACAACACAGGCTACATCAGCAATTCGAGGTACACCAACAACACTAAGTGCTACATCTCCCACATTGATACCAGTTGCAACACTGGCATCATCAATTATATGTACATGTTTCATGGCATAAGTCTCTTCTATAGTATCTCCTTTATTGACAGTGGGAGCTATATCAATTGTACCAACTCCACCAGCAGCACTAGCCTCTCCATCTACCACAAGAACAACACCAAAAACATTGGCATCATCTACTACATCATTAGCTTGAGTAGCATTGGCCTCTTTTGTAACACCTTCTCTTCCTATAGCACCAGCCGCATCAGCTCCCCTAGTTGCACCAAAAGCACCAGCCAATCGATCTTCCACATCTATAATAGCTGCATCATCAGTGTCATCAGTTGCATTAATGTCTTCAATGGCAGAAGCCTCTTCTACACCACCTTCTTTGTTGACAGCACTAGCTTAATTAGTTGTGCTAACTCCACGAATAGCACAAGCTACTTATGCCACGATGACAGTGACAATATTGGCGTCATCTCTACATCTATAGCACCTCCTATTCTTACAACAACAGTTACATAAGCTGTGATAACTACACCAGCATCACCAGCTCCTCCATTTAGTAATCCAGTTTGATCATGAGCCTTGTCTTTAGCGTTAGCTTCACCCACTGTATCCACTTCACTAGCTACATCCATACCTTTTTCAGTATCAAGTATTGTGGTAGTGTCTATGATGATTGCACCCACATCATCCTTACAATCAATGACACCAGTTGTATTTGGTGCCTCTATAGTGCTTTCATCTTCCACGTCATCACTACTATCTACATTGGTTACAACGACTGCATTGTCTCCATGAGGAGCACCAAATTCATCATTGGCACCGACATTTTCATGTAGATCATGTCCATGGATAGTTTCAGCACCTTTAAGCTCATCATATACTCTAAATGTTGCATCAAATCCATCTTCTACATCAACATCAGCACTTACATCTTTTACAACATCACCTTCTTGGGCATCAACTGCATCTACCATACTGACATCGTCTGTAGCATTGGTAGTATCAGTTGCATCTGTTGCATCAACAACACCAACTACACCAACGAAGCTAGTTGCAATACTATATCATCTGTATTGATGTCATTGACACCATCTTTTGCATTAGCTACATTGAAAGCACTAGCTCCATCGTCAGCATCAGCTACATCGGTTGTATCTACTACATGGGCAAAATCAACCACAACGACATTCAAAACAACATGAATAATAGTGGTTGTGTTTATTGTTCTCTTAGTTATCAACATTTGTGTAGGAATTGATAAAGATACCATTTTGGTGTCAGAGATCATAGGGGTGGCAATGAATTTCTGCCCACTTGAGGTAGTTATGACAAAGTGAGTTCCCTTCACTCAAGTCGGTACCAACTAGTTATCCCTGTCTAAGATGTCGAGATGAGGAGGACAAGATTCAATCCCATACTAGTGTGTAGGAAACTTAGGTTGCTACCACTAGACGATGCTCTTGGTTACATCCTCACCAAGGACATGGAGATGAGTGACTACATGTGCATGTCTGGGGAATATGAGCCAAGGAATGCATATGAGTAGTTGTATTCATTATAGGATGTATTGGTTGAGAAGCTCACTGAGGGTTGTTGTTACTATCAGCCATATGGTTCTGAAACCTACTCCATAGCACCCTCAAACAGCGCCTCACAGGATAGGGGTCTTGAGATAGTGAGTATTGTCAACATCCTCGACAACATTGGGGCATTCTTGAGCTCACCCTCATCCTTCTCTTATAAACTTAGACCATCCCTCTTCACCTCCAATTCTTGCACACCTCTTGGGTTGATGCGCAGGCATGTTCTTCAAGGGCAAGCTTCACACATACTCACCCGGTTTTGACCCTATCCTCCATTTCAAGAGAACCACCACCAACTTCTCCACACACATAACACCATCGTGTATGAGTTGGGACCTCTAGCAGTTACAATATGTGGGGCACTTGACCTCTCCCTCCTCTCTTGGCAATAGAGAATCCAGGAGCATCTTCTCGGCTCTTGTACTCAATGAAAGTGATACTTTTGACTCCGCCTCCTAGGATCTCTTGTAGCCCCCAGAGATGTGAGATGAGACTCAATTCCTCTTCTCACACCCGTTTGGAGTTGGTGAGTAGTAAGTGTTAGATGGTACATGTGTGAGTTGTGCACATGGTAACTATGTTAGCTAAATTCTCCTTTCTATAATGACGCCATCACACTTGTAGTCTCTCAAGTGTAGGCATTACTGGAATCTTCTTCCCACGATCATTTGAGCTAAGAGGGGAACTTAATGTTCCATACAGGAAACGTTTTTGTATCCTTTTGCATGCCAAGAGAACATAGTTATCTGGGCACATCGGTGTTTGAGTTCATGTTCGTACGATACTCTCATTCAAGAGTGTATGTATCTTCCTAGGTAGCTCCTTGTTGATTTCTCTTGCAACTCAAGGGGAGTGTACGTGTATGTGCTTTGAGCTCTCTACTATCATGTACCTTTGTGTAGCAAGAGCTTCCTAGTTTGTGGTGATGATTCACCAGTGGCTACATTACTCGTTATGTGATGTATATGGTGCAATCTGGTGGCTTAGTTCACCCATACATGTTTGATAGATTTTCCTTGGTGGTCGAGATCCGGGCAGTTTGTGGTTTGTGCAAATGCACAGGGAGATCCCATGGGCATTCATTGCATAGTCTCTAACAGTTTATGCATTATTTTTGTGGTAGAGATCAGGGTACACGGTGTTTGTACGAGTACCTCGAGAGACCCATTGTTCATTTTTCTAGTCTTTGCTCACCCTCTGGTACACATGTGTAGTTTGCATGTAGCTTAGACCCGTAACCTTATTCTATGCTCCAATGTCTTGGGAGGCCTAAACTCACCTAGTTTACATAGTCGGTGATGCTAGTGTGTCACCATAGTTTTCGGATGTGTTTGGGGTGTATTGCATTTTCTGTATTCAGTCAAGACCTAGGCACACAATTGACTATTTCGATGCCTTGAGAGACGTCCATTATGTGGTTCATGCTCAATGACATGCATGTTCTATGTTTGTGCCTTCTGGTGGGATAGGGATGGCCGGGCGTAGTGGGCAAGCCAATGGTCCCCAATACAAAAGCTGCCGATATGGCTATATGTAGTTCTCCTTAATTCTTAGCTCATTTGTTGGAGACTTCAGAAACATTTGGCGTTACACTTCTCTCGCTCACCTACATCAGTCATGTCTCATCTAGCATGGGCCGGCATGACCAAGCTCAACACGAGAACCCCGTTGTCTTGCTTCTTACAATTCTAACGCGTTTGACCACCTTAAAAAAGGGTGAACAGAAGTATCGTGAAACGTGTCAATGTTTAGATAATGCTTGGTCGACTTCTTGATGATGCTAGAGTATTGTTTTCTTCTTCTTGAACCCCTCGACTTCTTGGCAAAGCTTCTCGAAGCTTCCTCTTGTGACGTTTGTACGCTTCACTCGGCTTGAACACTAAAGACCAAACATATGGTTCATCGTGATTCTCGTCGATACATGCGTGCGGTCAAGGATTTCCAACACAAATCAAAGTGCACACACAATTAACAAAATACATCCATTAGTCAGACTTAAGTTACCTCCACTTTCCACTCAGCGGAAGGCTAACACAAACTTCAACCAAACAAAGTGTTTGTCAACTAACAAAGAGGATAAGGGAAACGTTCTTTGGGTAATTGCTATGTTAGCTATGAGTTTCATACTTTATCATCTAAGATGATTAGACTCGCAACTGATTTATCCTTGTTGTCCGGGAACAACACTTCTTTGCAATTGGTAGTCGCAATCTTCTAGTGCTAGCGAATATGTATGTCATTAACAATGTACAAATCTCCCATTCATTCCAGATGCAATGGATGATATCTTTCCTCAAGTTGAAACCACTTCTAGGAAAGTCCTATGTCTATGAGTATTACGGGAAAGTTTTAGAGGCGAACCTAAGCCTGGTGTTTTACTCTTCAAAAACACAAGGTGGGGCCTTTTCCTCTAACCATGGAAAAGAAGAAATCATAACTTAAGAACTACAAGCACAAAAAAGTGTAAACGTTTTTGCAATTTCTTGCATTTTGAGGCACTTACTTAAGCATTGATACTTTTACACCATTCAAGCATGTATAACAAGTGTATTGGAGGTTTCAGTTGTTTGACCATGAAAAGGAGTATTTGTTGCATGAAAAACTATTTTCAAATGACTGAATCATCAACGAGGTATACTTAGGCATTATGATTTTTTTATCCATACAAATGTTTCATCATGATGCTTTTTACCTATGATCACGAACATTTGATCGTTTAAAAACGATTCCAGATAATATCTCCCTTTCATTTTTTGTTGAATCTTCAAACATTAACCATGTATTCAAGTGTGATTCATTACTTGGAGTAGAAAAGTGAGTCTTTAAATGATGTAAGGTTTGATTTTCCATGAATTAAGCAATCATTTGTTTTTTCTTAGCCTTAAAACATACTATTCCATTGTTTGTATGTATTCTTACATTTAATGGTATAATGAATCTTTTTCACAGATGTTTTCAAGTGTTTTTTATGATAGCTTTCAATTCATTTTTCTTTTATTTGTGAAAGTTATTGGATAGATAAAACATCAATATCTTGATGGAATAACATAAACGTGTTCAATGTTGTTTTTTATTATATTTCATTCTTTGGGGAAAATGGAAAGAATTCCCTAATTGTTGCTTCTCATGAAGCAAACAGTAGTGCTGACTATACTTAGATTGGGATTATGTTTTCCCATAAACTACTTCTACAATGTGGTTTAGGTGATCAGTTCTCTACGAGTAATTCTTCGGTCAAGAAAGATCTCAGGTACTGGTTTAAGAATGAATTCTGGGTGTGTATGTCATTGTTGACAAAGTGATTGACAAGCACATGGAGATCGGGGCTGCAAGTTTTGAATATGATAAACTGATGAAAGTACTTCTGGCTATGGCTCTGTCCTTATACAAGGGGTTGTGCTACATTTCACTTTAGAAATTTGAACACACATGGTTCTTGGTTTACCGGAGATGGAAGCCCAACTGTGGTGGTCGAAGTTTATGCCGACCGGAACAACTTGTCTAATTCTACTGACACGTAGACAATCTAGGCCGTCAGCGCTTGAGAAAAAATTGAAATCCTTGTTTTGGTGTGACTGGCCTCCCCAGCTAGTTTACTGACGATGGTTTAAACTTGGGATACATTCCTTGCACGATTGCGCTAATAATCCTATGTGAATATCATGTGAAAAAATGTATGATAACGTTTTTTTCATAATCTGAAAGCTGCTTCCAGGGTAGCCGTCAGGGTGGCCTACAACGTAAGGCTTTCACCCTAGGTCGGATTAATCTAGTGACTAGACGGGCCGGCACATTGAACGGGCCATCATTGCTGGGTCTCACATGTTTTGGAAGACGTTCTTCTGAAGAGGAGTTTCCAAAGTACACTTGTCCTTGACGTTGTAGAATGTCGTGGAGGCTAGTCCCATTGTCGTCCAATAAAGGTTAGCCCTTTTTAACAAGTTTTGTGATGAGAAAATGAGGATAAAAGAGTTTTGTGCCATTTCATGTCAAACAATAAGATTTTAAACTTGAGGCTAACAAAGTCGTTGACGCACACTCAGATGGTTTAGTAGATGGGGTGGGGGGGTTGTGGGGGGGATAACGTATTTAGAAGCCTTGCTCTACCCTCTCGGTGTGTATACCATTTTGTTAGGGCAGTTGTAGGCCGTGCCTGTGAACTCTTCAGTGAACTCGCTTGGTTAGGCTGAATGAACTATGCCGGGTTGCACACCACTTTGTGCATGGTAACAACCCTGTCGGGTTTTCGCGGTAACTTTAGCGCCTATCCACCTATCATCATGTGAGGAAACTACATTTTGTTGATGCTTTTGAAAATTGGTTGTTCACGCGTTTGTGGCTAGCGCAACCATTGTGGTAGCGGGGATTTGGCTGTGTAACCTTCAGTAGGGGAGCACGCGGGGTCGAATGTTAGCACGCTTCATGTGGACGCTCAAACCCTAGCCTCATCTGAGTCACGACTGCTGGTTGCCCTAAAAGAGTCTACGTTGTGACAAAATCGATGCCAACGCATATGAGTCGTCGATGCATTCTATGATGAATGAATTCAGCAAAGCATACGCGTGGATATCCAGGGTACAAGTGGGTTGAGGAAGGTTTGTGTAAGACGTCATGATATGATTCTGCTCAACCACGGGGGTTCACTGAAGAGTTCCTAGTCACGGGCTCGATGTCAACATCATGCGGTCTGGTAAGATGTTGACCAAAGCGGTTAATCATTTGGCTACAGTCAACAGGTTGTTCCATTTTGAAGCATATTCTTATGTGAAAACCTCAATTACAACGCGATTTAAGGTGTTGCTCTCAACCCTTCCTACTAAGTTGTGCGTTCTTTCTTGAAGTGTTTTCCTTCCTTCCAACACTGCGTAACCTTTGTTTGGAAGGTTTACATCTAAATTTTAGGGGGGCTCATCATCGCTTTCAGTTTCAAAACTTGAATGCATATTCTTCATTTCCGCCATTGATGGCTGCATCTCTCCGCTTGCAACAGGCCCGTTGTCTACACTCCGACGTCCTTTCACGGGGCTATTTGTTCTTTTTCGCATGTGAGGGTTCTTGACTCATGAGAAAAAGCATTGGCCTACCTCTCTACCTTTCTTTTCCCATCCCCTCCTTCCACGCGCATGTCATCTGGCAGCTTCGTACATCCATCCTCCCCTATGAGCTCTAACTCCCTCTAGCATCGTACCGTTGCTGTGCTTGTACGGCCACCCAGTTTCCTCATCCAACGTTGCATTTCTTGTGGGACTATCCAGTGTTTAATGAGGTGCACGGTCGGTTTCCTTGTCTCTTTACCACTCACCTGCAGTGTTTCTTGTTGAACGACTTCCACTCTTTCGATGACCAGGCCTTCTTAGCGTCTTGAGTGGCAGGTATGCTCTAAGTCTACTATAGCTACCATAACAGCCCCAGCCTGCAACCGACACTGGGCTACCCGCATGGGCCCTGTGCTTCCCCTCCCCTATGCCAACGCAACATCCTCAATATCTGCAGCCCGGGATGACCGCCGTTAATCAACCAATATGGTGGACTCACGTGGAGCGAGCTCGCAACATGCAGCATCCCTTTGGCCGCCACGCACTTGAGCTCGGCAATGTTGATTAGGCGTCTTTGGCCACCATTGGCATGTCGCTCTTATTGCCCTCGTGCGCTCCATTCCTCTTCCCCTCAGAACCTCGCTAGGACTTCACATACTTTGACATTTGTGTGCTTGTTTACACTTTACAGTGGGCACATGCATGCCCCTCTTCATGGTTCTTGTGCGTGTACGTCCCTCTTGACTCACTGTCACATTCCCAGAAATGGACAGTGGCTCTGTGCCACCGTCCATTTCCCGTGGAGGGGTAGCAACGATAAACACATTAATCGAATCCATTCTAATCATTGTTCGTTTTATATCATTCCGTGTATGGTGTAAGGCAAATACTCCCGATGCACAAACACGAGGCGCTCACCCCCGCCGCCGAACCGTCCTGTTTCTGTCCAGTGAGGTGTGCGAGATGATGGCATTACCCTCAGCATCCCCCCTTCCCCTCTCTAATGAATACACCTACCTTGGCCTACGCTTCTCTGCTATCTCTAGGCACATAATTGACACAAAGCCACTAATCACCAAGGCACAACAGGTGCTTGGGGCCGTCCGACGAAAATGCACTTCATCCTCTATACACACTGTGTCCCTCCGCCTCACTCTTGTCCGTGCCCTCTGTCTCTCCCGCCTAATGTATGGCATTGCAATATGGGGCCCACCCACCCTCGCGCTAGTACGCCGCTCCTATTTCACATGTGACCCCCCTCGTGGCCTGCAGGACGCCCACAAACTACATCTCGATGGAATCCTATGGTGTGTCTCGGCCACGACAGTCGCAAGATCAACACCGCGCAATTTGATACATCTTGAGTCGAACACCCTCCCATTCCAGTTCTTGCCCTTTGTCTATGGCCCTAGATATGCAGCGTATTTAGAAGCGCTACCGGTGGAGCGTCTTGCCAATGTTGCCTACTGCTGGCATGTAGAGAATCGATCACCATGGCATACCACACTCCTACGTGCTGCCCATGCCCTGTGCGCCTCACCCGTCTCAGACTCTTGGTTTGAACTGTCCCACGTCTTCACGCGCTCCAAGCTACGCTCGATCCTCCTCTCCCCTGGTCTGTCTGGATCCTCCCCTCACTCCCACTCCCCCCACCCTTCCTCCCCCCATCCCCCACCTGCAACCCCTGACCCTCCCAGCACTGAGAGCCCAGCTTCCACACTGTCCACCGCCAACCCCCCCGTGCAACCAATCGCCAGCACTACCCGCACTACTGATACCCCCAAGGCTCTCCTNTCTTTGGCCACCATTGGCATGTCGCTCTTATTGCCCTCGTGCGCTCCATTCCTCTTCCCCTCAGAACCTCGCTAGGACTTCACATACTTTGACATTTGTGTGCTTGTTTACACTTTACAGTGGGCACATGCATGCCCCTCTTCATGGTTCTTGTGCGTGTACGTCCCTCTTGACTCACTGTCATATTCCCAGAAATGGACAGTGGCTCTGTGCCACCGTCCATTTCCCGTGGAGGGGTAGCAACGATAAACACATTAATCGAATCCATTCTAATCATTGTTCGTTTTATATCATTCCGTGTATGGTGTAAGGCAAATACTCCCGATGCACAAACACGAGGCGCTCACCCCCGCCGCCGAACCGTCCTGTTTCTGTCCAGTGAGGTGTGCGAGATGATGGCACAGTCGCCCAACCAACGTCGTTAGCGAATGCACGACCGGGAGTGGCACGAAAGGATCTGGATGGAGAACCCGGAAAAACATGAACATCATGGAGACAGGATTGACAGGAGGAGAAAGGTGGAGATCCATAGAGGTTCCGTCAAATTTTCATTCAAGTTGAAGTGCAACCTGGTTGCGTTTTCAAAAGGTTTGTGTATGGCGAAACGTTTCGTTCATTTTTGAACGACGTCTTGGCTGAAAACGTATTTCGAATCTTCGATTCAGCAAGCAACGCTTCTTTACGGCGCCATTGAGATTCGCCCAGTTTTACCGACGATTTGCTTGAGCCAATGAGAGACCGTTCCCGTTTCGTGAGAGGTTCTGGATACGTCCAGTCAAATTGCTTCCTAAATCGAGCATTCGTATAAGGGCCCGTTTGGATTCGACCGAGTCCAGAGTCGGATCTGACTTCACAAGTCGGACGCTGGAGCCGCGCTCGATGCCTTCCGATGTGGCACTTGGTGACTGGACCGATCGAGGGGTATCTAGCTAAAAGAAACCAATCGGGAGACACTCCATGTCGACAGCTTATCCAAGGGCGGCGCGCTTCTCCGACTCTAGACTCGGAATCCGAGTGCCGAAGTCGGATCCGACATCCGCGCTGCCGAAACCAAACGGGACCTAAAGTTAAGCATCACTCGATGAGAGGACACGGTATGGGCCACGACGACGTCGCGAGCACAAACCCACCCGTCGCCAAATCGTGTACCAGTCGCTTCCTTAACGGTCTAAGGCCTAACAGAAGCGATGTGGCAAAGAACTGAAACATCGTGTGAACAACAAAGAAGAGATCAGGACCTCCAGAGTTGTATCCAATTTCAATGGATATCGATTTCCAGCGTGTTCCCAACATTACTGGCAATATCCTTCGTCCAAACCCCTCCTCGTATACCTGAAGGAGGAGCCCTTCCGGTCTTCCGTTGAACAATGCACAAAAATCAACGGCTGTTGATTGGGTGAATGATTCCAATAAGGGTATTTCTATCACAAACCGATGTGGAGAGGGTTTTGTGCAGAAAAGAACAGTAAAAACTCCATTCAAGATCATCTACCGATAAACCAATTGCTTTCAAACGAAAAACAATACATCGTTGGTACATGATTTGGTTCAATTTGTTAGCTTTTAAAAGGCAAACACAGTAGAATGAGGGAAAACAATACAATTCAAGAAGTAAATTGACAACATGAACCTCATAGAATCTAGAAATGAATATGAAATCTGTAATTAAATTGAAGTATTGTTCAAGGATGTGAACAAACACAACTTAACCGTGAAGTACAAAGAGACAACACATGCATTAATCTCACACAACTGTTTTCTAAATCAGGTTCAAAAACATTTTTGTGGCCTAGTTGCCTTGAAAAGTATTTATTCTTCACTTACTACCATGAATGACATGCATATGAAAACAAATCTTCCAAGATTCTCATAAGAAACTTGAAAATCTTCTCTCACACTTCTGTTGATCACACTGCCAAGAATGAAAAGTCACACACAAGCATAATGTTAAAATTTCTAACTACCTTATTTCTTTAGGATTTCATCATTTTTAATACTTTTAAGGATGTAACTTGGATCCATCAGCTAGGTGCATTATTCAAAAGTATTTTGTAAGAGCAAAGCAAGTGACACCTCTGGGTTAGATTTTGTTACGTGTCTCTGTTAACTTACTCAAGATTCATGTTTGACCATGTTGACAACCTATGTCGTTAGCTTGTAGTGCTCTTTGTGTTCTGCGTGCCTTTACCTTACTTTTTTTATTTCATGCTAGTGCTCTAACACATCATACGTGAGGACAAATTGTGTGTTCACATCTTACCTTCAACTTCACCATGGATAATGTAAGGTGTAGCATAAACAAGGTCCTTGAATCTCCACCTTATCCCACGCAATAGCCTTGTTAAAAGAGGTCACTTGAGAGGAGCATGAAGAGAATGTGGCCTGTGCTCTTGCCACCTCTCATCCGATTCCATCAGATGCGCCTTGTAATGGGCTATGGCGAGTGAACGAGCATCGTTTTCTCCTTTTTCCATCAATCTTATCCTCCCCAAGGATATGGAAATGGCATCCCTAGACCCCACTACCCTAAAGGACCTAGAGCCAGCGTGTCATCTTCCTTCCTCCATACCAGAAGAGAGTAGACACGAATAACTACCGAAGCAAAACCAAACATGTCGTCCTTTCTAACAATGACGATGATGATGTAACATCACATGACATTAGTTTGGGTCCTTGTGATAAAGTAGAATCCGTGGAAACAAAAGTTTCCTTCAACTTCTGGTTAAGTGACCACAATGATTATATGCAAAAATGCTAATGGCGAAGTTTACATCATGCTCATGCCATGGTTTAATGAGAAAAGCATTGTAGATGCAGCAACAACTATCATCGATGGCATCGTTCACCCTACATCGTTCTTCACTCAACTACCCCACAAAGATTCATCATTTTCTAACTATACCAAGTTTTTCAAGTACATGGATTGATACTTGCTTAGCCTCGTACCCATCATCCATGCTAGATCATGTACATGGGTCGCTATAGGAAGTTAGTACAAGACCTCCGCAAATACTAAATCCTCCCTCACACCCCTTCCATCTACATTAAGCTTTCTCCAAACACTCTATATGGCTTGTACAAACTACGAACCTCCCAACTATGTCCAATCTATGTCGGTGCACGTGTAGTTTCACTCGATGCACAAGTTTACAAAACTGCAAATCAACACCAGGGGTAGAAGGCTCCTGAGGTCAAAAGGGCCACTTCGGTGATCACCCTAAGCTTAAGGTTGATTACATACTAGACCCCAATGACACATGTGAACAAAGGACTCATCTCTTCTCAGATCCGAATGTAAGACCTCATGCACGTGAGTGGAGAGCGAGTCAAAAGCATGATCCCACATGGATATTCCCACAAATTCATGGCGGAAGACGCCGGGTGGTCTAAGTGTTGCAGCACTATAACCTCATAGAAGATGCACATTATTTTGGAGGTTCATGTAATGTAGGCATACGAACAAGCTCCATTCCTTATTCCACTACTTGCCCTTCGAAATGATTTGTTGTTCAACGCTAACCACATCACCGTGCACCTAGTCCGTGCCATTCAAAACACGTACGCACTACATACATCTACTAAGGTTAAAGTGCTTTTCAAGGAAGATTAATGATAGGTCATGACATATTTCACGTTTTGTCCTCATTGCTAACATCTCTTACTCCAAATTATCTCAAATGATGAAACAACTACATGTCATTCTTGTACTGAGTATACAAACTCTATGCAAGGCAACCACGCATTAAATAACTTGCACACGCCTTATCATTAGGAAAGTGTCAAAACATTGATGTGCTCTTTACTCCACCACTATTCCCAAAGCATGCCAAAGTGATGCTCATAATCGACTCATGGAATTGTAAAGTATTGCACAAATTTAATGCATGTTTTTTACATTCCCATAGGGTGCATGTCTAAGTTTTTAACTGTAAATGTCTCCTTCAGACTTCCATTCATGTGGCAAATGTGTAAAGCCTATGTAAGATGGGTGAACGCATCATATGCATGCGATGACAATGTCAACATGAGCAAGGAACACATGAAGGATGCCATCTTTAGGTTGATGCAGAAGGGCTGGGCACTGTTGTGAACTATTAGGTAGCTTGTTTGCAATGTTTGGTCATAGTGAATTAGGATGTTCCAAGAAACTATATCTTCTATACCAGGGCAAAACAGGACACATTGAGTTTTATGGCAGACCATGAGCTTCAAGGGTGCAAGGAGGAAGATTTCATAGCCTGACATGTTCTAGATCTTGAACCCCCAAAAGAATAAAATAATTCATTTTTTCTTATGGAAATTACTTTATTGCCATTGACCCTTGCTCCATTACATTGAATCAAACTTGTTCTCAACCAAAATTGCTTTTTATAATGATAGCTTACAATGAACAAAGAGTGCCTAGATGGCCATACATGAGCATACACTTGGAAACAAATGTGTAAACCATTCATAAAGGCAATATGAGGAATGATATAAAGGAATGAGTTTTTTATTTTTTTTAGAAAGAAAAAGAGTTATGTTATAATAGAAAGCAGGGAAAGTATTTCTTTCCATAAACTATTCAAAAAAAGCTTACATAAAACTACATATCGTTTCTTGCATTTTCTCAAGAGTTTAGGTTTTCAAAAATCAATTATTTGGGTGATACATCCACAAGTTTTAATCTAGATATGAGTTAAAGAACACATAATCAATACGTTTTAGTTATTAGTACTTTGAAAGATATACTTTTAAGACCAAATGTAGCATGAGAAGGGAATTTCATCACAAAATAGCATTTACAAAACCTCATACACCATTGATGCCACAACCACCACAACCAGCACAACCACAAAATCCACCCAACCTGATGAAGGCTTGAATATACTTCAAATGCATGTCATATGCACATGAATATAATCAACGTTTGGGGATAATGGTTGGTTTGTCACTTCACAAGTCTTGCTCAAATAACTATGAACATAAGTTTTCGTTTTGACTTTTCATAAATGCATGTTGCCTACTTTCATGACCAATCAAAACATCCTTCCCTTTTGTGTTAGTGACAATTGTTCAATAGTTATCTTTTGTTTGCAATGTAATGTTACACCTTATGGTTTTGAATTCATTTTCTTGTAGTCCTATTTGGTGGGAAAAAATGTACTTTTTACTCCTTTTCAAAACAAATGTCCTCGATCAATGTAATGTTTCCTTGTTTTAACATTGACTTGATATGAAACCATGTTTTTGGTACGTTCAATCATGAATGTAGTGGCGACTACCACCTCTGAACTCTTAAAGTTAACATCAGAACAGAGATTTGATTTAATGTCTTTGGAACTTTGACTAGATAACGGGTAGAATGAAATCTTACCAAACATCGTTCTGTTACAAGGACATGCGGCTCTGGAGTTTCTTATGATTTTTTCTCACTTTTGAGAAAACAATCATCCAGGTGTTGTTTATGGAAGCACCATTTAAGAGTTCCAGCATGGAAGAACATGGTCAATGTAGGCAATTTGTTTCTTTTAGAGACAATCGTTTTGTAATGAGTACACAAAAAATGTTTAGAAAAACTAGGCTAAAAATCTAATCGTCTTTTCTTATCCAGGGTGTCTTGACATTATGCTGTGAGGAAATTTGAATTGATGTTCTCTTGTTAGAACGATCTCAAAGTTTTCCATCGCAATCAATCAGATGAGGAAAATGATATGGGAATTAGTATAATGAGGTTTCAAATTCAATATTTGAGTGGTGTCGGTCCTTCAATTCATTGATGATGAGGCAAGAAAAATCAATAAAACTTATAAAGAATCATCTTCTTACAGTGTGTTAAAAGATTTCAAAGCTAAGGTGATGTCTTAGTGAGATGTGTATTCAACATTAAACGTAGTATATAACACAAACCATTTCTCTTAAGTCATAAACGATTTCATATTAGCATCATACATCAATAGAATGGCATGGAACCATCAAGAAGAGTAAAACACAAGCTTGAGATGAATACAAGTCTCCACACTGATGAGACAAGATTTATGTAGATAGACAAATCTATGACTTTGAGTAAAACGTTTCTTGATGAAAAACAAAAACATGCCAATTGGTTTGAGGACTTATGCATCGCATGTTTCAAGTATCAATGGAATAAAAAAGATAATCTTCACATTGAATATATAGAATTCAGGCTGATGGTGTATGTATAGATGATTGAAAACTCTTAATTTTCTTTGCGTATGTCTTAATCAACATAAAACAGATTTAAGACAACATATTCTGATCTTGAATGATTTCATGAAGCATTCCAACCTTTGTTCCTAGATCATGTTGAAGGAGGGGGAAATAAGGTTGTCATTTTATGTCGAAGGTCATTTAGTTTTATCATGAATATCTTTACAAACATTCAGTTAAATGAGGTTTGCAACATGAGTGTTTTGATTCAACGTACGTTTGAACAAAGAAAGACCATAAAAGGAATGAAAACATTCATTCATGAATTTGTGGGAGATAAACATGAATGCTTTACATTTTAACTATCATTAGAATCCCAACTCCTATTTGACGCTTCATATCAAATGAGATAAACCGTGGAAAGATGCTATGATTGTATTCTTATGGACAACTTGAATTTCGTTTGCGGTTTAGAGAATCATTTTAGCTTAAGACGATTAGAGTAATTTTAATCCTTTTACGTTAACATGATTTAGCGTTACCTTGAACCAAATATATTTGAGTTTTCTGGCTGCCAATCATTTATGGGTTTCTTTGAAAGGGTCATAGAGTTGATGACCTTCATTGAAGATCCAATACATGAGTGCCTACTAAATGTGTGCTGATAACAAGGAGCATGCACTTGCCCCTCGAGCATGGGGCTAGTGCAAGTGGCAAGTGCCCTCTATCACCATACCAAATGAAAGGTGAAAACACAGTGTTTTTGCTCATTCGTCTCATATGCATGGGCACACTCTTT
>SZWC01029561.1:0-20282 GCA_023375785.1 Penium margaritaceum | reverse complement strand
TCATAAAATACCAACCCATCCCAGAAACCTAAGTTGTGTTGCCTTTGTTTTTGCTTGGCCAACATCAAGTACTTCGCCATCATGTGAATACAAAGCCGTCATAAGATACCAACCTCTTGTGAGTTGAGGACCCAGATGGAAAAGTGATGCCATCATGCATATTCTTGTACAATGAATTCAATCACTAATATCACGTGAACTTCTCTGTGAAGATTAATGTTGCATGAAGTTTCACTTGTTAAGACTCTAACCATTTGACCATGCATCATAAACCACGGGGTGAAGAATGAAAAGTGAACAAGAATGAAGTAGACATCCCCATTCTATGCATTGAAACACAATGTGAACATTAAACATGACCATCCTCTCTTTTTTCCCGCTGATGTGACCATGGGAGGAGGAATTCACACAAACTCAGTTACATTTATACTGGTCTGGTAAGTAAAATTTGTCAGAACCATAGAAAAACCAGAAAGAAGGTCGAGATTTGTCCATGTGAAATCGAGATCGAGACGAGATCGAGACTCCTTAAGTGCAAGTCGATACGAGATTGAGACAGTCTCGTTTGTAAAGTACGGTATGAGACATCTCGTCTCGAAAGGTGCGAGACACAAGTTCGATATCGAGAATCTCGATCTCGATCTCGATTTAACAGCACTAGACTACCTCACAGCAGAAGCATTTGCCATGGCCAATGGTGGACAATGCACGATGGAGGTATGCCTTCATTTAATGTCAGCCTTGGTGACTGGACTTCATGCCACTCATATGCAGGCATGCTGCAGTGGTCCATAGCTACTTTTAAGGTCTTAGCTTCAAGCTAAACGCCCCTATGTGTTGGCTTTTGTTCATCTCTCATTGTGCTCTGTTGTGTCCTCCCGGCTTGTGTACATTGGCGTGCAGATGACTGACGGTGAGCATTCGACGCTGCTGGAGTGTCATTCGGTGGAGCCAACGCACGATGAGGCCTACTCAGAGTTCGCTGGAGCTTCCTCCCTCCGGCGACGTGCTGAGCTCCATCGGTAGGCCTCCTCGGCGGTCGGGCCGCCGGCTTGTAGGCAGCGGCAAGAGGTCGCCTTAAGCTCTCACACACACTAGTCTAGGAAGGAGAGACATCCATGGACAGGGTGGGACGAGAGAGGTGAGAAACGTGGTTGAGAGAACACGTGAGAACAACAAGTGCGTGAGTAACGAGCAAGCGAGGTCTTAGCCGCAGTTGGCCGGCCCACGCACTCGAGTGACTCGAAGTGGGGCCTAGTCGCCACCCCGGGGTCGAACCTAACCGGTCGGCAAAACACCGCCGCGATTTCTCACACCTCAGAGCGACTGAGTGTGTGGCCCCGTAGGATCAGCAACCCGGGCAAGAACCAAACAACCTGCACAACATGCATGAACATAATTCCAGAAACCACATCGACCATGAGCATATGTGGTGCATGCATCACCTCAAGTAATTTCTCAAGTTTCAGTCACCGAGTGGCTCACACTCAACCACTGAGAATTGCATGGCTCCACCACAGAAGGGCGTGAGCATGGCTGGGATCACTCCTGCTTTGCACCCGAAAAGCCTTGCTTGGACCATGGCTTCAATGGTGTTCAGTCACCTGCAATGAGTGAGTGAGTGAGTGGGTGGAGACAAGAGGTCACTTGCGTGTGTGTCAAACACTAACACTCCCCCATGACCCACAGACGAACAACCAACACAACGTACAAGGATTCACGATGAGTGGAACGAAAACATCACATCAGCCAGGTGGATCACGAGCGCGCAACAAGCCGACAGCATGCACAGCTGCCTTGAACATTCCACTGCTAAGAGCTTTGGTGAGAAAGTCTGCACGCTGTTGATGCGTGTCGACCCAGACAACCTGAACATCTCCTGCGGCAATGCGCTCACGCACAAAGTGATGCTCAATGCTGATGTGCTTGGTGCGAGAGTGATGCATGCCATCATGCTCTGCAATTGCCTTAGTGCTCTGGTTGTCGCAGCGCAGAGTGATGCAGCGGATGGGCACGCGAAGCTGCTGCAACAAGCAAGGAAGCCACACACTCTCACACGTACCTGCGCCGAGTGCAACATACTGAGCCTCACTGGAGCTGCGCGCCACGCATCCCTGTTTGCCACTCTTCCATGAAATGGCAGTGCCACCTACAAGGAAGATGTAGCCTGTGCGACTACGCGCATCCGCATCATGGGCCCAGTCACTGTCAGTGTACCCATCAACAACCACAGAGGGCTGGGACCTATAACACAGGCCGCCACGTGCAGTAGACAAGGCGTAGCGAACCACGTGTAGTGCAGCCTCGAGGTGCTTGTGCCGAGGCTGCTGAGAGAACTGAGCCAGGAAGTTGACCGAAAAGGCCACATCGGCTCTAGTGGTGGTGGCGAGGTACATCAGTGATCCAATCACACTGAGGTAATCGGCAACGTCGACAGTGTTGCCCAACTGAGATGGGTCAGACAACTTCAGCAGACGCTGGCCTACCGGGGTCATCGGTGCGGATGCTGTGAGGGTCTTGGCAAGCAGTGAAGAGAAGCGCTCCCCCAGGCTGCGAATGTACGCAGCTTGGTGCACATGCAGTGTCCTGCGTTGACGGTCCCTCTCGAGCTCCATGCCAAGAAACACACGAGCTGGACCCAGGTCCTTCATTTTGTAGACCGACTGGAGGAGGATCTTCACTGACTGCACAGCTGCTGGACTGGGTGATGCAATGAGGAGATCATCCACGTAGACCAGAATGGCTACGAGGGGCTGCGAAGGTGCACTAAAAAAGAGTGCGGGGTCGACTGAGCTGCGGTGGTAGCCACCTCTCTCCAGAGTGGAGGAGATCGCCAAGTTCCAACATCGCGGTGACTGTTTGAGCCCGTACAGTGCCTTACGCAGCCGCCAGACTTTGTTAGTGCCATCAGTGAAGCCTGGGGGCTGCACCATGTAGATCTCCTCATCAAGGCGACCGTGCAGGAATGCATTGTTAACATCCATCTGCTCCAACTCCCAGTCATGCTGGGCGACCAGGCTCAAGAGAGCCCGGGCGGTAGTGTAGCGACCGACTGGAGCAAAGGTCTCATCAAAGTCGACGCCCGGGATTTGGGAGAAACCCTTGGCGGTGAGGCGTGCCTTGTATCTGTCAATCGTGCCGTCAGGCTTCAGCTTGTGCCGAAGTACCCAACGGGCTGAGACGGCTTTGCGGCCGGGTGGGAGGTCCACCAGCTCGAACACCTCATGCTCGTTCAAGGCCTTAAGCTCCTCCTGCATGGCCTTCTCCCACAAATCAGCATCAGCGGCCTCCCTAGCCTGACGCACGGTGGTAGGCTCAGCAGGGAGTGAGGTCAGAGAAGGGATACCACTCGCAACAAAACAGGCAGCAACATATCCTGCTGCAGATGCATCCAAGGCACTGAGAAACTCATGAGCAACAAGTGCATAGCCCACCGCTGAACTAGGATGGACTACACTGATGGCGAGACCAAGGGCGTCAAGCCCTGTAGGCCTGGCTGTGGAGCCAGCTGCAGTGGAGGGTGCACTGGACCGTGTGCGACTCTGTGACTGAGAGGCGTGCGAGACAGACGTTTGGGGAAGGGCTCGGAGTCTGCCCCCACGGGTGTATGGCTCAGGCACAACTGAAGGTGCCTCTGAAACTGGAGGGGAGACTGGCTCAGCATCAACCAAGGGTGCCTGTGAGGGGACATCAGAGACAGTACGCTGGAGAGAGTGTGGAGTAGTGCCATCAGACAGTGGAGGGAAACTGGCTGGGACGGACGTGGACTTTGACGACGAAGAGGGTGACGAATGTGGGGTAGACGCTGGAGGCGTATGAGAGGTGTCCGTGTGAGAAGGGCATGGAGAAGAGGACGTGGGAGAAGAGGTCAAGCTCGGGGAAGATGCATCAGCAAGGTCAGAGACAGGACAAGGACCACGGGGGGGCAAGCTCGAGGAAGACGGACCAGCGAGAATGGAGGCTGGATTAGACCCACCCCCCAAGCCGACGAAGCGAGGACAAGGAGGAAGGAGGAGCGACCCGAGACAAGTCGCGAGGAAAAACATCTTCAAAGAACAGAGCATCGCGTGACTTGACTACCCGGGCGCGATCTGGATCCTAGAAACGCCAGGCCTTGGACATGGCCGAGACACCAAGGAAGGTGCACAGGTGAGCGCGCGGACTCAGTTTGCCATCGCGCAGGTCCTCAGGAAGCCAGACAGCGACGACACAGCCCCAGATGCGAGCGAGGCGAAGGCCAGCTCTGCGACCGTACCAGCGCTCAAATGGTGTGACATGGCAAGGGAGAGGACCATGGGGAACGCGGTTCCAAACCCAGGTCGTGTAGGACATGGCCTCAAAGGAGAAGATGGGAGAGAGTGCCGACGCAGCAAGAAGGGTGCGGACACCGTCAGCAAGAGTGCAATTCCAACGCTCAGACACGCCATTTTGTTGGGGAGTGTAAGGAGCGGTGGTCTCGACATGGACACCACGAGAGGAGAGAAAGTGGGAGGTGGGCCCAATGAACTCACCGCCGCGATCACAACGGAAAACACGAAGACGACGACCACACGCAAGTTCGGCCTGGGGAAGCCAGGACTCGATGGTGGGACACACATCACTTTTTTGCTTGAGAGCAAAGACCCAACGCATGCGAGAGAAGTCGTCTGTGAGACAGAGCACATAGCGACCAGCGCCCCCAAGGGTGTCATGGGGCAGGGGCCCCATGACGTCAGCATGCAACAAGTCGAGAGGGGCAGNGGAGTGTAAGGAGCGGTGGTCTCGACATGGACACCACGAGAGGAGAGAAAGCGGGAGGTGGGCCCAATGAACTCACCGCCGCGATCACAACGGAAAACACGAAGACGACGACCACACGCAAGTTCGGCCTGGGGAAGCCAGGACTCGATGGTGGGACACACATCACTTTTTTGCTTGAGAGCAAAAACCCAACGCATGCGAGAGAAGTCGTCTGTGAGACAGAGCACATAGCGACCAGCGCCCCCAAGGGTGTCATGGGGCAGGGGCCCCATGACGTCAGCATGCAACAAGTCGAGAGGGTCAGAAGTGCGTGTCTCAGATGTGGAGAAAGGAGAGCGATGCATTCTCCCTTGAGCACAAGAGAGGCAACCAGGGGGACAAGGAGAAGAGAAGGAGCTGGCATCCAAGCCCTCAGCGGGTAGCGTGTGAAGAAGAGAATCAATGGCGGCAGTGTGGATGTGGCATAAGCGGCGATGCAGCAGCAGAGTTTGGGAAGGGGAGAGAGAGCGAGCAACATGCACATGGGCGGAAGTAGCAGGCGCCGGCGCGAAGGTAGGAACTCGAAACAGGCGATCGCAGCGCGTGCCGTGAAGAAGAATGCGGCCAGAGATGCGATGAGAGACAGAGGCAATGCCGCGGCTGGAGGAGAAGTCCATGCCCTGGTCGTCGAGCGTGGTGACAGAGAGTAGGCTCAGCTCAAGCGATGGAACATACAGGACAACAGGCAAGAACAGTTCCCCCCCAAGGCCAACAAAGCGGACAACACCAACACCCTGTACAGACAGCAGCTGACCAGAGCCAGTGGGAACAAAACGGATAGAGCCAACGGGGCCAAGAGATACAAAGGACGCACACGACGAGGTAATGTGGTGAGTGGCGCCGGAGTCAAGGATCCAGAAGCCCCCGGACGCACGAACGAGGGCGGGGTCACGACTCACAGCAGCAACGGCAACATGTGGGACGAGACGCTGACCACACGCAGCAAGACAATGCGGTAAACGAAGAGATTGCCATTCTTCAATCCACAGCACATCATCAGGGGGACACCCAAGAACATGATCGGACGACTGATCACGTAACGCCCCATCGACAGCACACGCAAGAGGCTCTGGCCCAGAGCTGTCACTCTCACCTCCCTGATCACGAAGGTGGTGCTGATGGACGGCGTGGAAGAGAGCAGCGTCCAACTGGCGCTCATCCTCTGGAGGGTCAGGAGTGATGACGATTCCAGCGGACGCGCGACGGGAAGAGTAGGGCGAGGGCGCCCAGGGAGGAGCAGCATAAGGCACTGGAGGGCGGGCCGTAGAAGACCAGCCCACCATACCCTGGAGGCCACCCCAAGGGGTAAGAAACAGGGGATGGTGCAGCTGCGGTGTGGTAGGCAGCTGCCTCAAGGGAGGAAGAGTGGTGGTGGGGTGGTGATGGCGTGGGTGCGGTCCGAGAGGGGGCTGTTGGTGCGCCAGAGCTACCGAAGGAGCGTGCCCAGTGAGCAGCTATGGCCGAGGCCAGGCGCTCGTTGTCGGGAGGTGCCGGGCACTTCGGTGCAGAATGACCAGTGGCCCCACAGTTCGAGCACGTGACAGTACTGGAGGTGGCGGAAGAGGAGGATGTGCTGCCGACGGTGGAGTTGGTGGCTTTACCTTTGCCACGGCCTGATTGCCCGCAAGTACCAGATGCAGAAGATCCTTTGCCCCATCCACCACCTTTGCCCCGATTCCCCCCACCACTCCCTTGGTGTGCAAGGGACGAGGCTGGAGAGGTGAGTGAAGGGGAGGAAGAAGAAGATGAGGTAGAGGGAAGAGCTATGGTCGTGGCGGCAGTGGCAACACGATGAATGCGCTTGTTCTGGAGGGCACTCCACCAGTCAGTGAGGCGTTGGGAGGTGAACTCCCAAAGGGCACCTATGTCCGGTGGCGAATCAGCAGGCACAGGTTCAGCAGCAAGACGCTCAAGCTCAGAGGCTTTCACCTCCCTAAAGATGTCGGACAGCTCGGGGATGAGGCCGTTGACAATGGACAGAAAAGCTGAAAGTTGTCCAGGGGCAGCTTTGCCAAGGTCCTTCAGCAGACGCAGACTACGAGCCCAACAAGCGTCCGCAGTCTCATCAGCATGCATGGAGAGAGTGTTGAACTGGACAGTCAGCACGCTCTGTGCAGCGTGACTAGTGACAGTGGTGCGACGCTTGATGAGTGCGTAGGCACCGACAGGGTCAGCAGGTGTGTGACGCGCAGTGTCAGCATTGTAGGACCCGATCTCATCAGTGAGGTCATCAGGGCCAGCGCGAATGAGTGCACGGACAGCGCGCGCAGACTCAGCATCAGTGGGAACAAAAGGGGGGTGAGCAGCGGGATTAGGCAGGTGGTAGTATTCCCAAAGCTGCTCACCTTGCGCCTAAGCGCTGAAGCGAACCTCCCAGCACGTGAAAGAGAGATTAGAGGTGAAGTGAGGTGGTGTGGAGTCAAAGTCTGGCTTGCGGTGTGCAGGCTGCACAAGGGCTTTAGCAGCGGCGGCGCCTGCAATGGCTGCAGCTGCCATGGGGTCAGAGTCCTGAGAGCCAGTGCTGGTGGATGCAGAAGCGGGGTTGGAAGAAAAGGCAGCAGCGATGTCAGCAGCAGCAGAAAGCGCAGGCGTGGAGCGCAAGACAGGTTGCAGACGGTTGAGGACAAGGTCGGCGATGTGGTCTGCATATGTGTCCTGATCGCCCTGCTCGGCACGCAATTTGTCTTCAGTGGCACGCTGTGCAGTGAGAGCTGCTTGGAGAGCTGCGCGCTCTTTGCACAGCTCTTCCTGCAGTGCCGCATACTGATCGTCGTCAACAGGCATGACGTGCAATGCAAGAGGCTGACAAGATTTTTCGGGGAGAGTTTCCCTTGCCCCAGTGAGTGTGGAGAGATAAGAGTGGGTCTGTAGTGGTAATACTGCACAGCCAAAGGAAGGAAGGTGCAAGTAGACACAGAGAGTAGATGAAGAGAAGGCAAGCAAGCTCCAAGTGGTGGGAGAGAGGTTGCTCACCCAGCCTAGCGGTGTAGACTAAACAAGGGAGACAGTGCTGCGGCAGCTGATGCCGCAATGACTGCTACAGAAGAGGAAGCGGAGACGATGAAGCAGGCAACTCCAGTGAGGGCTGCACTAGTGAGAGCTGATACGGCTGCTGCAGCTGTGACCAAGAGGCGGACCTGAGGGCCGAAGGGTGAGGATGCTACAGCAGTCAACACAGGTGATGCAGGACGACGTTGCTCACGTGGTGGCCCCGTGGCTGGTGCGTTCTGTACCGTTGGAGAGTCGTCGGACGCGGACTGGCAGTAGGTCGCGTACTTCGGGGCGTTGATATGCGCAAGGTGCTCCGCAGGGTTGTAGTCCTCCCCCGGGTGGTAGCCTGGGCTGTGACACCGGCTACGACGTTCCCACACGCGCAGCTCCTCCGCCTCGTAGCGTGCGAGTACCCAAGTGAACTTTGATTTCGACGATTGAGATGTGCCATAATTCTTTCGACGATTTTTTTGGCCTTCTGTAATTGTTTTGGGGGTACTTTTGAAATCGACAAAAAGGGGGGGTGGATCGTTAAATTCGACGAACTGGGGTATTTCAATATTTTTTTCCGACGAATCAGCCCAAAAACGTTTCTTCTCGCTCTCGCGTTCGACTCCGTTTGAACGCGAGAGCGAGGAGCATACGACCATTTGGCATTTCGAATGGTCGTATGCCCATCGCGCTCGCGTTTGTCGTTCCACCGAACGGCAAACACGAGGTGGTGAGCGTTCGGTGGCCTCGACGGCCACCAAAACGCATCCCCGCGTGTTCGAACAACGTCGACCGCGTGATTTTAGGAAAACAAACATCTGGATGCAAGACCAAAGAGACAGAGGACCCGGTTCTGAACTAGGCAGAGGCATAAGCATAGACCGTTGAATTCGACGAAACAATTTTGGAATTATTTTGGTGGTTCTTTTGAATTCGACGAAAAACCTTTTTCGACGTAATTCGACCATGGGAAAAATAGTTAATATTGAAATCAAAGTTCACTGGGGTATCTCGTCCGTGCGTGCTTGCTCACGCCATCCCCTTGGTGACAAGGGGATAGGCTCTGACTCCGGTGGTGAAGCCAGGGCGGTACTTCACGCCGCAGATGCGGCTGCTGATGTGGCTGTGAGGGTAGTGAGGTACGAACGAGAGGAGCGCCCGGTGCGAGAATGCACGCGGGCTCGGCAGCGACTCCGAGACGCGGAGCCGGAGAAGCAGGCTGCAGCAGTGGGAGAGGGGAGAGGCCTGAACTCACGTAGATAGAGATCGTCAAGGAGCTGCTGCTGCGGGGAGGAGGGAAGAGAGCCGCAAGGATCCGAGAGTGGAGTGCGGGGTTCGGGATTAGGTTGAGCAGCACCCTTAGCCTAGAGAGGCGACGGTAGAGTGGTGCTGTTGTGAGACATCACATGGTGTGGTGCCACAGGCCGAGGGTGCGAAGAATGAGTGCCGACGACGTGACGTCGTTGCACTCTCTCGGCATCTCTATTCCACGGGTCCCGAATCGACGGAGCGGAGGGAGTGATCCCTCCTGCTCTGATACCAGTAGGCAGCGGCAAGAGGCCGCCTTAAGCTCTCACACACACTAGTCTAGGAAGGAGAGATATCCATGGACAGGGTGGTTGAGAGGACACGTGAGAACAACATGTGCGTGAGTAACGAGCAAGCGAGGTCTTAGCCGCAGTTGGCCGGCCCACCCACTCGAGTGACTCGAAGTGGGGCCCAGTCGCCACCCTGGGGTCGAACCTGACCGGTCGGCAAAACACCGCCGCGATTTCTCACACCTCAGAGCGACTGAGTGTGTGGCCCCGTAGGATCAGCAACCCGGGCAAGAACCAAACAACCTGCACAACATGCATGAACATAATTCCAGAGACCACATCGACCATGAGCGTATGTGGTGCATGCATCACCTCAAGTAATTTCTCAAGTTTCAGTCACCGAGTGGCTCACACTCAACCACTGAGAATTGCATGGTTCCACCACAAAAGGGCGTGAGCATGGCTGGGATCACTCATGCTTTGCACCCGAACGGCCTTGCTTGGACCATGGCTTCAATGGTGTTCAGTCACCTGCAGTGAGTGAGTGAATGAGTGGGTGGAGACAAGAGGTCACTTGCGTGTGTGTCAAACACTAACACGGCTGTCACTACCACCGCAGGTGCTGTCTGCATGCTCCCAGCGCTGGTTCTGGCTGTGCGATTGCGTATGCAGCGTCATACTCTGCCTAGGGTCCACGTCTCTTGCTGTGCGGCAATGTTTGGCACCGTTGACTGTCGTAGGCACTGCCTGGGTTCGGGCAGCCATAACTCTTTGCTGCTATTTTTCTAGCTAATTCTGACCGCACGACTGCGTTCGCGGCATCGGTATTATAGTATGGTCCAGGTTTCAGGCAAAACGGACGACGCCCGGGTTTTGGGCTGTCGGGCTCTCTGGCAGGGCCCACCGAGAAAACCCTGCCTGCCAGAAAAGAGGATGAATTTGTCTCTTATGCTTGTTTTCGACCTAGTCTCCACGCGAGGCCCCGCATAGGTACTCTAATTTATATGGAGAGCTTTTCTTGGGCGGTGCTTTATGGCGAATGCCGTGATTTTGGCATGGTCGTCGACGAGAAGGCGGCGATGAGCCGCAGAAGTGGTGTCACGAGATAGAGAAAAAAAAGTCAAGATGTCAGTGGCGGAGCCCATTTGGAGATTGTAGAAGTGTCCACAAAACCAAGTGGAATGCATTTCTTTCACGCCGTTCTATGAAAAACAGCGATCTAATCTTGAGAGCGGGGTGCACGGCGTTTCTTTCTTTGTTAGCTCCTATTTTTCCCGCTCTCCAGCACCTCCCTGAATATTTTACGGTCTGAATGGTTTCTGTCCGTATGTCGCGGAGTTGTCTGGAAAACATGTTAAAGCGGTGTTGAGAAACATGACCACACATCATGTTGGCGGTATTAGGTAACTGTTTAGTTACACTCTGCTTGCGAAATCTTTCCGGCGATGGTTGTAATGGTGAATTCTTAAGTCGTTCGAATGCTTGTTTCAAAAAAGTGTTTGTTACGGTTCTTCCTGAACATGCAGAGTGAACATTCAGATGTTGACGAGAATTACGAACCTTTTTAGCAACAGCGTTACGGCAAGCGTTTGATTGACGAAATAGCTATCGGTCATGCTAAGAGTACCTTCGAAGATCGCTATGTTTGGAGCGTGATAACTTTACTCCATGGCGACGTCGTGCGTAGTTGGACCCGTGCCTCTGTTGCTTCATTCACCCTTACATGCATTAATCATTTTATCTCTCGCGTACCTACTGATCAACCCAGCCACCCTAGCGTACCCGTGCGGTAACCATGCACAAATCGCTGCTCTAGGAAGCATACGGCAGGCATCAGGGAAAAACTAGCCATAATTCTGACATCCGATTTCATGACGACATCGATTCTTGGACGCTCTCCTAGACGTCATATACTGTGCATGCGCGGTGCAAACACTTGCTCCTCGGACAAGGTTGCCCCAGAAAATAGGTCTAGGACTATTTTCTGATTGGCTGGTTAGCTGAGTAACAAGTTCTACAGTAGTGGGGGGGAGCTAGAACTTGGAGGGGTCTCCCATTGTTGCTCATTCTTCTTTCCTAATCAGTCACTTTTAGTTTTCAGCTGCTTTCCGGCAATAACACTGGTGCGCACGTTTCTGAGTAACAAACCCAGAGCTTCCAGACTTTGTCTCTAGAGCAGCAGACTGAGGGGGCAGCAGACTTAAGCAACTTGCGTGGAAGCCCGCACGCTGCATCAACAACGCAGCTGCCCCAACATGCTGCCTAGTTTTTTGTTTTGGTATCAGAGCCAGAGCGTACCAGCAGCAGTAGAAGACTGGCGTACAGGTGCCAGACAACGTTAGCGGACCCCCATACGCGCCAGTGCAGGGGAAATGTTGCAGGATTTTTTGTGGCAGCATTGACCCGCTTGGTGGCGGCGTCAGAATCTTTCCCACGGCCACCGGGCCAGGGGAAATGCTGCCGGATTGTTTTTCGACAGCACTGACCCCACGCGTGACGCGAGGAGGTGAGCAACAGGCCGCGTCCGACCCATGCAGGCAACGATGCACATGGCGACTTCACGCAGGTGCAGTGATTGGCACCAGCGTGCAGCAACAGTAGTAGCATGCAGAAGCAGCAGCCGCAGGCAACTGCAACGAGCAGTGGTAGCAGCAGCCAGCAGCAGCTACGTGGAGAAGCAGCAGCCGCCAGTAGCAGCAGCTCGCAGCAACTCGCAGCAACAGCAGCGGCCGACAGCAGCAGTAGCTCGTAGCAGCTCACACCAGCAAGAGCAGCCCGTAGCAATAAGCACCAGCAGCGGCAGCGAGCAGCAGCAGCAGCGGCGTCCTGCAGCAGCAGCTCGCAGTAGCAGCAGTAGCGGCAGCGAGGAGCAGTAGCAGTAGTAAGCAGCAACAACAAGCTGCAACAGCTGCAACAGTAAGCAGTAGCAAGCAGCAGCAGTGGCCGGCTGTAGCAGCAGCAGCAGCGAGCAACAGCCGACAGCACCCCGTAGCAGCTGCCGCTGCTCACAGCCCGCAGTACGCTGCAAGTAGCGGGCTGCAAGCAACAAGCCCGCTACCCGCTGCTCGCAACGAGCAGCGAGCTGGCTACTCGCACCCCGCTGCTCACAGTAAGCAGTGAGGCTCGCTGAGCCAGATGAGAAAGAAAAGAAAAGAGAGGAGCTAACAAAAAACAACCCCCCACCCCAACAGCGACTGCCATAGCTGCTGCAGCATGCAGCAGTAGCAGCAGCAGCTGTAGCAGTAGCAGCAGTAGTAGCTACAGCAGTAGTAGTAGCAGCTGCTGCTGCAGCAGTAGTAGCAGTTGCTACTGTAGCAGCAGCTGCAATAGCAACTACAGCAGCAGCAGTAGCAGTTGCTACTACCACAGTAGCAGTAGCAGCAGTAGAAGCAGTAGTAACAGCTGCAACAACAGCAGCAGTAGCAGTTACTACCGCCACCACAGCCGCAGCAGCAGCAGCTGCTGCAACACAGATGCAGCAGTAGTAGTAGCATCAGTAGCAGCAACAACAGCAGTAGTAGTAGTAGTTGCAGCAGCAATAGTAACAGCAGCAGCAGCAGAAGTAGCAACAGCGGTAAGCAGCGGTAGCGGCAGCAGCTGCAATAACAGCGACATCAACAACAATAGCCGCTGTCGCTGTGCTGCAACGACCCCAACCACAACCACTGCTGACGTCAGCATCTAGCCTCTGATGTCACTGCTGACATCATTGGTAACGTCATCCACAAAAAAAAACAGGAGAAGGGTGGGAAAGAAACGTTATCACAACAGCAGCATCAGATTATGCCACAGCAGCTGCTGACGCGAGCCGTCTTAGGCTGACCTCACTACTCACATCAGCAGCACACAAAACCCAAAGAAAAAAAAAACAAAAAAAGGAAACAAGAACAAGGGGCACCCAAACCCACCATGTCTGAGAGCCCCAGTGGGGAGGGGTCCTCCTCTATTGGGAGGACCCCCAGCCCCCCTTTCCTGCAGCAGTTGCAGCAGCAACTATACTAGCAGCAGCAACAGGAGCAGCAGTTGCAGCAACAGCAGCAGCAGCAGCTACAGCAGCAACAATAGTAGCAACAGCAACAGTAGCAGCAGCTGCAGCCGCAATAGCAGCAGCAGCTGCAGCCGTAGTAGTAGCAGCAGCAGCACCAGCAGCAGCAGCACCAGCAGCAGCAGCGGCCGCAGCAGCAACAGCAACAACAGTAGCAGCTATAGTAGCAGTAGTAACAACAACAACTGCAGCAGCAGCAGTAGCAGCAGCAACAGCAGCAGCAGTCCACAGGCGCGTTGCTGGCACCTCTGCCCCCTTACTTTCATTCAGCAACAGCTTGCCGCCCTGACACAACAGCTTGCAGCACTGCGGCCACTGGCCTCAGAGACTGCCACTAGTGCCCCTCCATCGTTCATTTCTCCTGGGCACACCGGCCCCGCTATGCCCGCTGCCACGCATTACCTAGCGCAGCAGCAAACTCAGCGCCAGCGGCAGACAGTCACCGCCATCCTTGGCCCCACTCTGGGTGCCGGCCGTGAGCAAAAGGACTTTGAGACACCGCCCCCTCCGCTTCAGGCCGACGAGCAGTTCAGGAGCTGGGAGCTCAGCTTCTGCATCTGGGCGCAGGGTGAGGGTCTGTGGGCATACTACACCCTCCCGTACGATTCTACCCAGGCCGACCAGTTGTATGACGCCGGTCGCGCCGTACGCGCCCTTGTCCTCGTCGCTCCTCCGCCTTCACGCTTGGCCTAAGAGCCTTTTCTCAGCGACTTCACTCGCCTAGCCTTCTGGCGGCACCCGAGACCCTACAGCTGCGTGGCACGTCCTCACACGTCCCCATCGCCTGTCCAGCGACATCGAGACCAGCCTTCTGCTGAGGGAGTTCAACTCCTTGCACATGGGGGAGACCGGGACAGTCATTGCGTACTGGCAGCAAGCCGAGGACATCCTCCGCTGCTTAGGCACCTCTGCTCCACTCCCTCTGGCCGTGCTCCTTACCATCAAGCGCGGGCCACCAGTGCATACGCGGACGTCTTCGTCCACTACCCCCAGGACGTTCTTTCAACTCTGGTGACCCAGGGCACCCTCATGTCCTGGGCATACGAGCTCTTCCTCAGGATTGAGGAAGCTCACCAAGAGTCCCGTCTCCAGCGTACTGAGGCCCTCGCCTCCCCTGCCATAGCCTCCGTGGCAGTCGCCTTTCCCTCAGTTGCTTCTTCCTCCACCAGCTCCTCGTCATCGGGGAAGAAGAAATGCCGGGGCAAGAAGGGCAAGGGTCAACAGCAGTAGCAGCAACAGCAGTCGACTGGGTGCAGTAGTGGCGCGGTCTGCCACAATAGTGGCCAGCCTGGACACGAGTGGTACACGTGCTCGCTTCCCATTGACGAGGCATGCGTCATCGCCACCATACGTTGCCAGCGGGAGCGCCGTCTTGCCTCTGCCGCCTTTGCTGTCACTACCCCTGCCGCCTCGACCCCGTCCAACAGCTCTGCTCCTCTCACCACGCAACCGGTCCCGCAGATGCCAGCACCTGAGCAGTATCATCCGCAACCGTCGGCGCCTCCGTTCCCTTCTGCGGGACAGTCCCCCTTCTATCCGGGCTCTGGCGCTTTCACTCCGCACTCGTTCTACACTCCCGAGCCGTCCACACGCGAGCGTCAGTTGGAGCAGTTCATTGCGCTTCAGCTCGGCCTGCCTCGCCCTCCCCTCCAAGGAAGTGCGAGTTGCGTCACCTCCTGCTCGTCCCCACTGCCCTGCATGAGTGAGTGTGACCTACGGTCATGTCCCACTTCCTCGTCCGTCCCGCCATCCCCTATGATCTCCTCTGCCCCCTTTCGGGATGACGTCGCGTGGCTTCATGATTGGTAGTCTCGGTTCGCGTCCCCGTCTACCGCGTCCGCGTCTCTCGCTTGCTGCCATGTGACTGTCAGTGATCTGGCGACACCGGTCCAAGACCCTACCGACACCTGGATCATCGACTCCGGAGCCACGCATCACATGACGGCCTCACGCGAGGCCTTTAGTATGCTTGGTCCCGTTGGCGATGTCTCCGGGGTCCGGACAGGCTCCGAAGAGGTGTTTCCTGTCCGCGGTGTCGACGTCGTTCGTGGTCCTGCCGGTGATATCTTCTTGACCGATGTCCTCTTCGTCCCAGGTCTTGAACTCAACCTTCTGTCTGGTACTGCCCTTAACCGCATGAGCATGGACGCTGTGCACTCGCGTGGTGTTGGTACTGTGTCGTTGCGTCTGTCCGGCCCGCCCGTGGCAACCTGTGGCACGTACCTTGACTGCCCTCTTCCCTTTCCATCCCCTCCTCGTCGGTCGCCACATGCCATGTGTTCGTCACCAGCACGCTCTCTCCACAGCACACCCGCCTCTTGCACCGCTGCTTTTGCCACGTCCACTCTGCTGTCGTAGACAACATGCTCCGCACCCAGCCGGCCAAGGGCCTTGACCCGGAGACTTTCCCCCTACCGTGCCCCACCAAGTGCGTTGATTGTGCTCAGGGCAAGATGCACCGGTCCACTTACCCTCTCTCCTCCTCCCGTGCATCCGCCCCTCTAGACCTGGTCCACTCTGACGTCATGGGTGCTCTCCCTACCGACTCTGTTGGAGAGCATGGCCGCTACGTCCTCACCATCACGGACGACTACTCTCGCTACCGTTGGGTCTTCTGCCTTCGGCAGAAGAGTGATGTCGCCCGTGCCATTCAGGACTAGATCCTCCTGGCGGAACGAGAGTGTGGTCGATCTCTTCGCCGCTTTTGCTCCGATCTCACCCATGTACTTACGTACATGAGCGAGATCACGACTTTCCTCGCATCCCGCGGTATCCACCACGAGACGTCCCCGCCCTACACGCCCGCCCAGAACGGTTTCTTTGAGAGATGGTACCGTACCATGGCTGACGCCGTCCGCACCACGCGGGTTGAGTCTGGCCTCTACGATGGCTTCTATTTTGAAGCCATGGCCTACATGAAGTGTGTCAGGAATCGGATTCCCCACGGACACCTTCCTCGCCAGTCCATGCCGTACCAGCACTGTTGCGGTCAACGAGCCGACCTCCGCCTTGCTCACGTCTGGGGCTACGTGGCCATTGTGTGGCTATCCGTCCCGCAGCAGGGTGGCAAGCTCGCCCCCCACGGACGTACTTGCACCTTTCTCGATGTCTCTTGTCAGTCCAAGGCTTAGCGCTTATGGGATCCCTCCCGACACTGCATCGCTGAGTCCCGCGATGCCCTCTTCTTTGAGGAGCTCTTTCCGCGCGATCTCGTTTGTTCCGGCTTGTCGGTGTCCCTCCCGTCGCGTGGGGGAGTGGTGAGTCCATCCTCTGTCCTGTCGCTTCTGGGAGGCACATCACTTCGTCCCTCCGAGCCAGCCACCCCAGTTGCGTCCGCTGGTCCCACCGGACTGGTTGTCCTAGCCGCGTCCGCTAGCCCCTCCGGGCCAACAGCCCCAGTCGCGCCCACTGGTCCCTCCGGGCCAGCCGCCCCAATCGCGTCCGCTGGTCCCCCCGGGCCGGTTGTCCCAGCCGCGTCTGATGGCCCCTCCGGGCCAGGAGCCCCAGTCGTGTCCACTAGTCCCTCCGAGCCAGCCACCCCAGTCCCGTCCGCTGGTCCCTCCGGACCGGTTGTCCCAGCCGCGTCCGCTGGCCCCTCCGAGCCAGCAGCACCAGTCATGTCAACTGGTCCCTCCGGGCCATGCGCCCCAGTCGCGCTCGCCGGCCCCTCTGGGCCGGCGGCCCCAGTCGCGCCCGCTGGCCCCTCCGGGCCAGCAGCCCTAGTCACGTCCGCCGGTCCCTCCGGGCCAGCAACCCCATCCGCCTCTGTCGGGCCATCAGATTCGGTACCATATCCTGCCCTGCCGCGCTACATGCGTGGCCCAGGCGGCAGCCTCCGACCCAAACCGTTAGTGAGCGCGCAGACGGCAGCACCTCGCCCAGTGGCTCCTCAGCCCCCGATCACGCCACGTGTCTCTTCCACTCCTACGGTCGTGAGTGGGGACCCTAGCACTATGGCCCTCGGCCTGACCACTTTGGCTATCATTGCAGACCTTCATCCTCGCTCTGCACTAGGCTACGCCATGCTTCATCACGAGCATCGGCATGCTATCATGACTGCACTCGCACGCATCCCACCTGGAGCTAGAGATGCACACGCTCTTTCAATTTGCTCCATAGCACGTCCGGAGGACCCAACCACCCTACGCGAGGCTCGAGCCTCCCTTGAGGCCGCACATTGGGATGCTGCCTGCACTGACAAGCTTGCCGCTATTCGGCAACACCATGTGTATGATATCGTCGACCTTCCTCCAGGTCGGAAGGCCATCGGTGCCAAGTGGGTCTTTCGGCACAAATGGAAGCCCGACGGTTCCTTGGACAAGTACAAGGCCCGCCTCTCAGCCAAGGGGTTTGCTCAGGTCCCTGGGGTCGATTACGACCACATCTTTGCCCCAATTGGCCGGTTCTCCACGAGCCGGGCGCTCTTCAGCCTGGTTGTCCAGCATTGGTGGGAGCTGAATCAGATGGACGTGAGTAACGCCTTCCTCCATGGTTCACCGGAGGGTGAGGAGCTCTTCATGGTGGAGCCTCCAGGCTTCGACGACGGCACTGGGAGAGTCTGGCGGCTGCAGAAGGCCCTCCACGGCCTGAAGCACTCACCTCGACGCTGGAACTAGGAGATCAGCAGCACGCTCCTCCGCGGCGGACTTCAACGCAACACCGCTGACCCCGCACTTTTTGTCAGCCCGCGAGGCCAGACCCTCGCCGCTGTCTTGGTCTACGTCGACGATCTCCTCATTGCGTCGCCTGACATGGGTGCCATCTAGCGAGTCAAGGACCTGCTGCACACCGCCTACCAGATGAAGGATCTCGGGTCTGCCCGAGTCTTCCTGAGCATGGAGCTTGAGCATGATCGCTCCCAGAGCATTCTGCACGTCCACTAGGCCGTCTATATGCAGACCCTGTCCACTCGCTTCACAGAGGACCTGCCCCTCGTGCCCAGCGCATACTCGCCCATGTCACCTGATGGCCAGGTGAAGCTGATGAGTCCTGACTCAACCATTGTGGGGGAGCCTGTTGACGTGACCACATATCTGTGAGTCATTGGGTCACTGATGTTCCTGGCGACGACGACGCGCCCAGACATCGCGTTAGCCGTCAACCTCCTGGCTCAGTTTTCTCAGGAGCCGCGTTACCTCCACTTCGAAGCTGCGATTTGAGTACTGCGCTACGTTGTTTTGACTCCTCGGCAAGGTCTCATGTTCCGCCGTCAACCATCTGTCGTCGCGATGGGCTACAGTGACAGTGACTGGGCTGGCAGTCGAGACGGCAAGAGTCGCACAGGCTGGATCTTTCTGATCGGCAACACGGTTGTATCCTGGCGTAGTGGCAAGCCGGGGTGCATTGCACGTAGCACTGCTGCGACTGAGTACGTGGTCCTTGGCTCAGGCGCGTGTGAGAGTGTGTGGTTGCGTCGTCTGTTGTTTGAGTTGCGTCAGTCCGTCACATCCATCATGTTGCATTGTGACAATGAGAGCGCCATGGCCATCGCCGATAATGACGGCGTGCATCACACACGCACAAAGCACATCAACGTTGAGTATCACTATGTGTGTTCACTGTTGCATGACGGCAACATAAGCGTTGTGTGGGTTGAGACAGCACGACAGCTGGCTGACTTCTTGACCAAGGCACCGAAGCGCGACTCGTTTAAGAAGGCGGTGAGTTCGGTTGGTGTGCGTCCATGTGTGGCTTTCTTTGTCCCTGCCTGCGTCTCTGCGTGCCCTGGGGGAGTCTGGTTGTTGGCTGTGTCTCTGCCCGTCCATGTGCACTATGCCTGTGAGTCATGGGGGAGTGTTGGTTTTTGCGCATCTCTCATTGTGCTCTGTTGTGTCCTCCCAGCTTGTGCACATCGGCGTGCAGATAACTGACGGCGAGCATTCGACGCTGCTGGAGTGTCGTTTGGTGGAGCCGACGCATGATAAGGCCTACTCGCAGTTCGCTGGAGCCTCCTCCCTCCGGTGACGTGCTCAGCTCCATCGGCAGGCCTCCTCGACGGTTGGGCCGCCGGCGGTCACTACCATCGCAGATTCTGTCTCCATACTCCCAGTGCTGGTTCTGGCTGTGCGATTGCGTCTGCACCGTCATACTCTGCCTAGGGTCCATGACTCTTGCTGTGTGGCACTGTTTGGCACTGTTGACTTTCGTAGGCACTACCTGGGTTCGGGCAGCCATAACTCTTTGCTGCTATTTTTCTAGCTGATTCTGACCGCACGACTGTGTTTGCTGCGGCTGTCGGGTGTCTTGCAGGGCTCACCGAGAAAACCTTGCCTGCCAGAAAATAGGTCTATGACTATGTTTTGATTACCTGGTTAGCTGAGTAACAAGTTCTTTAGTAGTGGGGGGGAGCTAGAACTTGGAGGGGTCTCCCATCGTTGCTCATTCTTCTTTCCTAATCAGTCACTTTCAGTTTTCAGCTGCTTTCAAGCGCTAACACTGGCGCGCGCGTTTCTGAGTAACAAACCCAGATCTTCTACACTTAGTCTCTAGAGCAGCAGACTGAGGGGGTAGAAGACTTAAGAAACTTGCGTGGAAGCCCGCACGCTGCATCAACAATGCTGCTGCCCCAACCTGCTGCCTAGTTTTTCCTTTTCTATGTACCCACGTGAATGTTCTCGATGGTCAAATTTCGAGGGCAACTTTCTTGGCAACATTACCTCTGATCGTTGCTTGCTCAGTTCATTAGAGCTTCTTCTTCATGCTTCTGCTGGTTCTTTTGGTTTGTCATTCAGCCACAGGAGTGACCCGTACTGTTGCCGGGATCCATCGAGTTGCTGTTTGGTAACTGACACGTATCTTCTTGCATTTTCCCATGGACGAGCCGTTGTGTTTGCGAAGCTTGCACGCACGCTCGCCGAACTGGGATTGGAGGAGATCTCTCTCTTTCTCTCTCCCTCTCTCTCTCTCTCTCTCTCTCTCTCTCTCTCTCTCTCTCTCTC
>SZWC01029560.1:0-22037 GCA_023375785.1 Penium margaritaceum | reverse complement strand
CGTGTGGTTGCAAAAGCGTTTGTTCTGTCGTGTGGTTGCAAAAGCGTTTGTTCTGTCGTGTGGTTGCAAAAGCGTTTGTTCTGTCGTGTGGTTGCAAAAGCGTTTGTTCTGTCGTGTGGTTGCAAAAGCATTTGTTCTGTTGTGTGGTTGCAGAAGCGGATGTCCTGCCATGTGGTTGCAAAAGCGGATGTTCTGCCATGTGGTTGCAAAAGCGTTCGTTCTGCCATGTGGTTGCAAAAGCGGATGTTCTGCCATGTGGTTGCAAAAGCGGATGTTCTGCCATGTGGTTGCAAAAGCGGATGTTCTGCCATGTGGTTGCAAAAGCGGATGTTCTGCCATGTGGTTGCAAAAGCGTTTGTTCTGCCATGTGGTTGCAAAAGCGGATGTTCTGCCATGTGGTTGCAAAAGCGGATGTTCTGCCATGTGGTTGCAAAAGCGTTTGTTCTGTCGTGTGGTTGCAAAAGCGTATGTTCTGTTGTGTGGTTGCAAAAGCGTATGTTCTGCCATGTGGTTGCAAAAGCGTTTGTTCTGTCATGTTGTTGCAAAAGCGGATGCAGACGGTGGATCGCGTAGTGGACGGCATTCGCAGTATGGGTCTCTCCCTCCTAGGCCTCATCGAGTCGCCCATCACGGGGACTGACGGAAACGTTGAATATCTCGCGCACTTTGTGAGGAGTCGAGGGGAGGGATGGAGCAATGGAGGTGCAGCTGAGTCGTCGGTTGCTAGTGCTTGCGGCAATGGTGATCTGTCGCGAACAAGTGACATCACATTCGCCTGAACTGTGGGGTGCAGTGGCAAATTGCTGAGTGCAAAAACTGCAAAATCTACAAGGTTGCCAGAGCAGTGAAGTGTTTGATGAGTTTCTTTGCCTTCAGAGGTTTTGAGATGTAAGGCTGCCGTGAGCTACGGCATGGGACTGAGCATCGTTCTCCATCCAGCTAAATAGCCTTTGTCACAACCCCCCCCCCCCCCCCCCCCCCCCCCCCCCCCTCAAACTATGCATTCTTCGTTATGCATTGAGTATGCGTTGGCAGTCTCTCCTCGTGTCTCTCTGGCCCGCTGACAAGCATTGAGAGCACGATGTTGAGCATTTTGTTGCAATCGCGAGCAAGCGATGTTCTTTTTTTCTTCTTCTCTCCAATGTAGTGTGTGTGGGGATGTGAACATAGGGGAGATGCTCCACCACAGACCCTAAGTGCGACTCTAAACTTTTGTGCGCCGACGACATGCCCTCACCTGTGCAACTCTGAGTTATACTCGCCGAATGGCTGCGCACATCAGAAGTTGAGGAAGGCAGAATGTTCCTCTCCTCGCTGCACTAGTGAACACAGCACAGCGTCTACAGACCGATGCATCGTGGGCCTAGAACTACTTTCAACTTGTGTCAGCCTGGAGGACTAGTAATGTTGTTTCTTGAACGGTTTGCAAAACTAGTTCCTCAAGGATTAGTATTTGAGTAAGCTTCCATGTGAGAACATGATGTTGGTCCGACCTGTGGGAGGGACAAGGCTGGCCAGTGGGGAACAGGATAGCTGTTTTGGAAACATGTTGTTGGTCCAACATGCTACTAATCATTGGACCGAGGGACGCAGGTGTTGCACCACGGAGAGCTTTGCTGCACCAGAGCCTTCCAGAGTGTAGGCCACTCCACAGAGAGTCAGAGTGTGGGGGTTAGGGATTTTGGATGGAGGGTGGGGGTTCTGAGGAGAAAGAAGTGGATAGAGGTTGAAGGTGAAGGCATGATGGGAAGAAACATGGAGTGGGAGAGTGAGGCATCCAGACAAATCTGGGAGGAGACAAACATTGCAATTGAAAGATGGGAATGAACTGAATTCGCGGAGCTCACAAAAGAAGTGTACAGGTTGTAGCACAGACAGGGAAAACACCTTCACTACCCAACCCTTGCCTAGCTAACCTTTGCATGCCTAAAATCTGGGTCTCTCTCCCTCAAGCGTAGAAGGCAGAGAACTTGCAGTCAGAGGACATGATGCCAGAGGTGACGTAGTCCCCAACAGAACCTTCCAGGAAGCCCTTGCCCGACTCTCCGTCAGCGGCAATGCGGCCGTGCAGGAGGCGCGAGATCTGAGAGTACTTGACCGCCTTGAGCTGCTGCTCGCGCGTGGCGCGGTACGTCTGCCCCAACACGCCATGCACGGCGGCGGACGCGGCCATGTCGTTGATGACGACGTTGAAGTGCGTCTGCGCGTCCGACGCCGTCTGCAGCTTAGGATGCGCCACGCGCATGCTCAGGCCCATGTCCAGCAGCGATCCAACAGTCAATGAGAACCGGTCAACGTCGTAGGGGCCCGTCTTTCCCGTGCCCAGGAACTCGAGGCGCATGCCATGGCGCGCCAGAAAGGCGTGCGCCGCGTTCGGGGCGGCCACACGCTCGCCGTCAACGAAAACGGCCGCCAGGAAGCCGTTCTCTCCGCTCTCCTGCTGTTTGCCCTCGCGCGCCACCAGCCGCAGCGAGTGCACCTTCGACTCGCCCTTCGACTCGCCCGTGGCGGGTGCTGCAGCCTCCTCCTCCCTCCACAGAATGCCAATCTCCTTGATCCAGGAGCGCACCCCCTTGCCACCCGCGCCGCTCTCGTCGGCATAACCATTGAGCAGGACGTTGATGTGGTGGCGCGCGTCGGTGGTGAGACAGAAGGGCGTGTCGAGGCGGCCGTTGAAGTCGAATGGCGTGCCCTGCGCGCCTGTGAAGTGCGGGTCGTCGACGACGCTGGCGTTGCCATTGCACAGGCCACCCACCCAGCTGGGGTTGTACTTGGGGCTGTACGAGTCGCCGGGCATCACCTGCTGCGCGTGCGTGCCGCTGGACGGCGTGCCGTGGCCCGACCAGTCGTCCGCCGTCTCGCTCCCGCCCTTGAGCAGGTAGCAGCGCACGCCCTTCTTGAAGCCGGTGGGGGTGAGGCGGCCCGTGGCCGACTCGGCGTCGAAGTACTGGTACACCCAGCACCCGGTCGTGACGCGGCACTCGTCGCAGCACGCGCGCAGTGACGTGGCGGTGGTGGAGTACTTGAGCACGTAGCCGATCTCGCTGAAGCTCTCATAGTTGACTGAAGGGCCGCCCTTCTCGTGCAGCAGCACCTGCTTCTGCCGGTTGCTGTAGCGCTTGTTGTACAGTCCCATCCAGAACCCGAGCCGCGTGTCCCACGTTGCGGGCAGGTCCTTGTTGAAGAGCGGCTTGGCCACCGGCGGAGGGTTGCGGAGGCTGCGGCAGAGGTCCTTCGAGCAGCCGTAAGGCGGCACGGCGCATCCGAGGGCGCAGGGCAGACCGATGCACAGCGTCGCGAGAGCTGCGAGAAGGAAGTTTGCTGCGGACGCCATTCGGAGCGACTTCGACGTCGACTCGATGTAACCAGTGACGTCCGTATCGACGACCGGGACCCAACCGTGATGGTTGGAATCGGCTGATGTCAAGTCGGTGATGTTGAATGAAGGAGGTGATGCTTCCTTTGTACGGTGCCTCGCGGAACGGAGCGTGGCTCGATGTCGCAAGCGGAGCGCTTCGCAAGGGCCCTGGCGTCAACACAGTGTGACTGGATGCGCAAACGCACCGCAAGAGCGGCTCCAGCTTGAGTCGCGGCGCAGAGTGCTGGCCTACAGGCGACAGGATGCTTGAGGCCCCAGTGGCGTTAGGGGAAGTGCGGAAGGAGGATTTGAGGATCATCCGGTCCCCTCCGGAGATCTCCTGATATACAAGTCGGGAGATATTGTAGGTACGGAGGGACCGTAGAGGATAGTGACGGGGGGAAAAAAGTAGACTTGGTGTACCTTAGATTTCAATCTCAAAACTAACCTATATGACACCCCAACAATAAGCTTGCAAACATTTAGACTAAGATGTCAGTACTCATCTATGGAGCAATCAATCATGCAATGATTCCAACCAAATGAAAGATTCATGTCTCCACACATCCAATTGGTATGAGGGAGAGATTCTTTGTAAGATGCCAATAATAGAGTCAAAATGTGGATATTTGCCTTGCATTAAGTCCACATAAGGAATATTTGCCGAGGTTAGGTTCAAGATATGGAACATTTACCTTGCAAGCCCATAAAATGACCCACGTTTCTTTTACAACACCAAAAGCAGAATAATTCTCACAAATTGAAAATTTTAGGAGTCTCCAAAAGGGCTCCCCTCCTCTCCATGGCCTCTAGTGCAATTTCACAAAATTGACACACAATGCTTATACTTTACAACAAAGGAAATTTATGAGGACAATAAATGCGTGATTAAGGGGAATAAAAAATAAATGGAATTTTAAAACATGATATGCCAAAGATTAAGTCAACACAATCACGTTCCAACTTTCAAATGTAGTCAACTTACATTTAACCTCCCTCGCCCTCCTATCGATGGGATTAAGAGGTGATTAAGCTTCAATGAAAATCACAACCACAAAAAAATGAAGGAAATCATTCTTCAAGTCTGTATTTTTTGTCAAATTTTCAAGATTTATTCGTATCATGCGAATAACCATTCGAGCCATACAGACAAAGCAATATAAGAATATGGTGCTGCTCATATAATAACACTTTGTTGGCATCACATACTTTGAGCAATTTTCCTAAGGCGTTGACAGAGATGGTTAGAGGATCAAACACCTGTATGCATGGCAGTTTTGGACTATACGCCATGGACTCTATCCAATCTCCGACATCACTAAAACGGGAATCTGGATCCTACGAGTGCCCTCATTCCAATTTATGTCAGGTGTCCAAACCTCCCAAATTTTTGTGCTTGAGTGATTTCCTTCAAAAAATCAATACAAGACTATCATTCATTCTAATCATTTCACCTTATAAATCCATAAAGAGCTCCCCATCCACAAAAGATGCATATCGTTGTCCCTCCATAACAATATTACTACATGAAGAGATTCATCCAGACTTTGTGATGCCATCCCATGAGGATTCGGCACATCACATAGCAAGGATTCAACCTAAATAAGCTTTGAAAAAGTGTACAATAATACAAGATTTTAATATCGGCAATGAATTCAAAGTAATGTTGAACAAAACACATTTGAGTCAAGAGGCAAAGCAAAAGAAGAACTAGATACTTGCCCATTTCCATGTAATGTTCATGATAACAAAGGATAGTGCCATGTTAATTTCCGAAGATTAGCTCTTCAATCTCGTGAATAAAAGATGACTTGTAAATATATGATAGGCTCTTTTGTAGGTGTAGATGGAAACAATGCAAGGCACCTCGTTTTCCTCACACAAACATGCTACATTCCTTTGCTATAAAAAACTTGTCAAAATCCACCTCGTGTCTCAATCAGTTAAAACCGAAGAGTAACTTTGCATGCAACACACTTGCTCCATTTAGGAGGTTGAACATGAAATTGTATGCATGGTAAAGACTCTAACATTTGTGTTAGAAATCCACTATGGCAGAATAATGTAGGAATTTTCATGAGATCATCACCAGTAGTGAACTTGCACCTAATGAACATAGTTTCTTTTAAAACGACGGACTCAAACGGACATTTTTTTAGCAATCACCATTTACGTAAGACGACATCTCGTAAATAATCACAACAGCTGAATGCATGAAATGCGTCAACTATAGCTGTACGATGGAGGAATGCACTGACTAACAACCTAATCACAACAACTCTTATCGTGGCAAAGGAGAGTCGTAAGTGGCAAAACGTTCTCTGATGGAATTCAACACCATTGATAAACGCAACCAGGGTCTGTCTAAAACTTGCAAAAATTTAGGCAATGTCCCACGCAGCGGACAAAAGAAACAAAACAAGCCCAAAAGGGGAAAATTAGAGAAAAAGGAGTAAGGAATGGAGAAGTAACAAAGGGTGGAGTACACAATGAGGCTCTTGTCCTGTCGCAAACTTTTGTTCTGATCGATCACCCATCGGAGTGGATCATTTCATAGGATACAAAGCTTTTAAAGATAAAAAACTTGGATAAGGGGTCTAAGTGAAATCGACCAGCGATCCTGCTATAGGTAAAAGTAAGGGGTTATAAATGTCGGAACTATTGGATGGAGGAGCTTCTCACAATTTTGTATTTAATGACATGCTTTCATAGTTGGCTTTGTGAACCAAAAAAATGGTTTTTCAAGGGAATGCGAGCAACAAATGAATTCAAATTCTTCATATCCTTGAACCATTCTGGCCTTAAACAAGACATCTCCACAACATAACACTCTAAAGGACTTGTCTAATGAGCAACCCCAAACATCCCTTAGGTGAATTTTTTCATGACCTTTTAATGTAAAGGTTGACCATGGAAGCGTATCAGACTATGTTAAGATAATGGTAGAAAGCAACACCTAAATGTGGTTGAGCGGCCCACAACGTAGCAACAATTATGGAAAGTATTAGAGGTGGAATTGAGAGAGGACGTTCTGACAATAAGACCTTGACTGACATCTTTGGGTAGTTCACCAATAATGAAGGGGATCCATCTGATGAGCAATCATAAGCTCATTCAACATGACATGAGTTGGACGCAATCATTGGTCAAATGTGTATTATACCCTCCGCATCACCGTAAACGAATCCATTCCTTTTTTTAGTAAAGAAAACTGGAGATATGCCAATATTCATGAACTACCAAGCGTTGAACAACATCACCATGAAAACGTTTACCTTGTTTTGCAATTGACCTACTCAACATTTATCATAAGATCCTCATATTCTATAAGAACAGCAAGCAAATGGAATTGCACACCAAATAAAAGATTTTTTAGCTCACGGTCATGTTGCTTAAACTCACATATGTTTTTGCATTCATGGCGGTAATGAACACATATTGTCCAAACCTCAATGATTTCATCATCACGTATCTTGACGACTTCCTGATACATAGCCGCATGTTGGACAAGCGAAATAGACATTTTCAAAACATTCTTGAGGTTACATTAAGACAACAAAACGTTTTTACAAACTTTAAAAATGAAAGCTTTCTCACCATTTGATCAAGTTCTGCTGCCACATCATTCACCGCAGACAAATCAACATGAACCAAAAAAGATCGAGATGCTCAATTACTAGTGAAAGCGCATGAGTGTTTGGGATGACTATGTGTCTTTTTGTCTTCTACAACCACCACCATTAATTACTCAGGACTAAACGTGTCACCACCTCCTTTTCATCTCACCTAGAAAACCACTGAGATGAATATGGGGAATAACAAACAAGAATCATTCAAATCTTTGAGAGATGCTTGGACCTTGGCACCAACCTTCCTATCAATGGATCTAATAGTGGACTATATCACGGCCACTGACATGTCCCATCTAGCCATGAGATTATTTCTCCTCTAGTGGAATTATAGTGGAGAATGACCATTCATATCTATGTAGCAAAAGAAAGGCATGCATGAATTCAACTTTGTAGTGGAGGAGAAAGAGATTTTGATTTACGTGCACGGGTTCAAGATATGGTAGTGTTTTTTTATGCAAATGGCTTATTTTTTGCACCAATTATCACGTGCTCAAAAATCTCAAGACCTAGTCAAATATAAATCGTCAAAAATATTAACGACTGGAGCCCCTGCAATCCAACTTGAGCTATGGCACATGCTCTAAGTCGGTGACCAAACCTAATCAGTGAGATCAGCACGTTGTTTATCAGGGAATATCCGTACCTGGCAAGGTTGTTTTTAAACGGTTAAGAGGAGTTCTGTCTGTATAAAAAAACCAAATGTTGGTTTACCACCCCTATTATTGATGGTTATTTAATCAAAACATCATTGTTCCTCAAAAGAAGGAGGTAATATATTTTCCATTAGAGGAATGTCATGACAAGAACCCTAGTGGACACTTTGGCAGAGACAAGACGTTGAAGAAATTGGTAAACAATTGTAGGTGAGACAAAATGTAAACGGACATGGCACCTGTCCACAAATTGTGCAACACTTAACAAACAAAAATCTCGTCACACGCTGCAACTTGGATGACCCCCACACATTTGAAATAAACTATGGATGGAAATAAATATGTATGTTTTATTAGAATACTCATCACTCCGGTACGGTATGATGCCATTCTTTTGTTATGGACAAATTTTCTAAAACATTTTTCATTCATTCCAACAATGACCACCATCACTAAAGAATGGGCATTGCTATTGTTCCAAAATGAGACCATACAACTACTTGTTGTGTAATCGTCACTGGCAAAAGCGTTCGCTTGACTAGTTCTACTGTCATAAACTATTGAAATCTTATGGAGGTTTGATCTTGCTATCAACGGTATTCGACCCTCAAAATGATGGGCAAATGGAGCGAACTGGTTAGAAGGTTAAAAGAAATTCTTTGCAGTTTATGGGATCCTTTTGGCATTCATTGGGAAACAAAGTTGCGGACCACTAAGCATGCATAAAACTCCACCACTTGTGCTACAATGCGTGAAATACCTTTCAAAATGGTCAATGGAAAACGTTTTGCTGTACTTACTAGACGAAAAAGCCAGCATAACTTTTCTTCGATCAACATGCATTTTAGGGTATTGTAAGCATCTCAAAGGAAACATAGTAGACCATCGCGTGGACTATACTAATCATGAAGTTGGAAACTAAAACACATCGTTGTTTGACATTGGCGACCTTGTGCTCCTTAAATCCACAAACATCAAACTACCAAGGCAAGAATTTGAAGATCTCAAACTTTTGTTTTTGGGATTGTTTAAAATTGAGCCAATGTAGACTCCTATCAGCCCTTTACTTTCCGTACCTTGTATGGCGATCCACCTTGTATTCCTCATCGACAGATTCGAGCACTACCGGGACTCTACTATGAACTTCCTTGGTATAAATGTCACACCTCCACCTCCTATACATGTGGACGTGGATACAGAATATGTGATCAAAGATATCCTTAGACATCGACGCTATGACAAAACAACCTTGTATCTAGCCAAGTGGCACGGCTATGTCACTTTGCATAAGAGCTAGGAGCCGTATGACAACCTTTGACACTTTGATCGTATGATTGGCCACTTCTTTCACTATCACCGACCTACATCTGTTAAGACGCCTTAACGACGCGGCTAAAAGGGGGGGAAGTGTTGCGTCGCTTACATACACAAGTCCCTCAACTTTGCAAGTGGGCATTGCTTTCTTTACATTCTTAGCCTTTTTTGCGACGACTTTGGGATTTTCATGCTATCTGAACAAGGGAATTCGGCCATTTTTGTAGACCTCCCGTGTTCTATTCCTAGAGTTTATGAATTTTTTTACCACCTTTCGGAATGATCTAGAGAAGTGTCCCAAACTATATCATTGTTCGTTTTTTTTTAATTTTGAAGGACGCAAAACTTTTATGAAGAAGTGTCTTCATGTTGCCAAAGCCCCAAAATTCTCGGCGGAGCTTCTTGAATTAGCCACTCACGTTGCGACCTTGCACATGTCGCTCGGCTTGAGCGTCGAGGACCCTACATACGCCCCATTCTCTTTTTGGAGATTGCATACTTGTGCCTGACTTACTCGACACTTCTCATCAAAGTCCACTTAGTGCTTTATAAAAACTATCCATTTTCTCCAAATCCTCAAATCGTCTTTCGTCGGACACCTCATCTGTGATCCACCTACGTTTCGCTTGGCACAACAAGATGTGCCTTACACGCCAGTCGTGCAAAAAATTCCCCAGGCTTGGTTGGTGCCTAGGTACATTTACCTTTATCTACGGTGCGGATGGTGATATGGAAACTGTTGATGGTGTTCATGTTAGCGTAGAATCTCAAGGTTGAACATATGTTTATGGACATTTCGAATGCGAGACGATTGATAGCTCAGTTTCAGCATTTTGGGGTGAACGATTTGAGCGGCTTGGAAAGAAGCGGTATCTGAGGAATTTCCTGTGTAAATAGAAGCATCTAATGCACCTCCTCCGCCATGTGCAATGTGTTTTCTCCACTAGATTCACTCATAATTTAACTGAAATTTGAATGCTAATGTCCTACCTGAATCAGGCATTCCACGATCGTTTCCAGCTGTGCCTCGGTCTCCATGGACGACAGCTGCCGACGTGTTAGAGGCGAATTGGTGGTTGGTTTGAACGCAGTGGAGCTGCCGAAGCGACGTCTGTCGACGAGAACACGCCCATCGATCCGCTGGCAACAACTTTCAAGCTTTTGTCCCCTCCGAGACAATGGAAGGCACGTAGACACGAAAAAATTAGGAGTTCGACGGTAAACACGCACATGGTACGCAGCTTCCAACCATGTCACTTAGCAAAGTTCTGTAGAGACACGAATCGCTATTACAGTTTCGTTTGAACAGTTCTCAGTGAAAGGCGAGGTGGCCATGTCCGATCGGCCACGTGCTAGCCCCGTATTGATGAGATGATCGCGATGCGGATGGTTTAAATGGCATGGCGGCTGGCGCTTATGGCCGCTTATCGCCTCTCACCTGATCCAGCCAACAAAAAACCAGAAAAAGATTTTGCGGTGGGTTTGCGTTATGAAGAGTGCTGGCACAAGCGCGGACTTTCACCTGAACTTGTTACATTTGGTACACGAATGCCCTTCAATATCAACTATCAGAACCTTGCCTCTTCTTCAGAAATTCTCATCGTTCCGGACGATCGAACCAGTGCACAGTCCACATCGTTTAGTCCTGGGAAAGGTCGAAACATGCGTTTAAAGCATCTAGCTTATTCGTATGCAGGCGACTACCTGGGCTCAATTTGCGCTCATGGTTACCTGAGGTCGTCGGGAAGGGGACTCGATTGCGACTCACTACCATGGTCGCTCGATCGCAAACGCGCAGCGGGCAGCCCTTGCCGGTGACGCGACGCCACCGACTGGCCGCAAAGCGAGCGCTACTGGACCTCGCCGTGATGCAGACCACCGGTCTGCGTTCCGATAAAGCGCTGCATCGGCCCAATGTCTGATATCGGAGTTGCATGTCTGGCTATCTTCTGGTTGTGGGCACCTGATTCCCAGTCTTCAGTCGTCCTCTCTCAGGTCTGAGCGGAATCACGGTTGGCGTACGCACGTCTGCCATGGCATCCGCCGCGAATCTCCTCCTCGCCGCCCTTGCGGCGTTGTGCTTCATTCTTCCCTGCGCCTTTGGGTGCGCCGTACCGCCGTACGGATGCTCGAAGGACCTCTGCCGCAGCCTCCGCAACCCTCCGCCGGTGGCCAAGCCGCTCTTCAACAAGGACCTCCCCGCGACGTGGGACACGCGGCTCGGGTTCTGGATGGGACTGTACAACAAGCGCTACAGCAACCGGCAGAAGCAGGTTCTTCTGCACGAGAAGGGCGGCCCCTCCGTCAACTATGAGAGCTTCAGCGAGATCGGCTACGTGCTCAAGTACTCCACCACCGCCACGTCGCTGCGCGCGTGCTGTGACGAGTGCCGCGTCACNGCGCTCAGGGCACGCCATTCGACTTCAACGGCCGCCTCGACACGCCCTTCTGCCTCACCACCGACGCGCGCCTCCACATCAACGTCCTGCTCAATGGTTATGCCGACGAGAGCAGCGCGGGTGGAAAGGCTGTGCGCTCCTGGATTAAGGAGATCGGCATTCTGTGGAGGGAGGAGGAGGTTGCAGCAGGTAGCAAGGGCGAGTCGAAGGGCGAGTCGAAGGTGCACTCGCTGCGGCTGGTGGCGCGCGAGGGCAAGCAGCAGGAGAGCGGAGAGAACGGCTTCCTGGCGGCCGTGTTCGTCGACGGCGAGCGGGTGGCCGCCCCGAACGCGGCACACCTCTCCCTTGCGCGCCATGGCATGCGCCTCGAGTTCCTGGGCACGGGAAAGACGGGCCCCTATGACGTTGACTGGTTCTCATTGACTGTTGGATCGCTGCTGGACATGGGTCTGAGCATGCGCGTGGCGCATCCCAAGCTGCAGACGGCGTCGGACGCGCAGACGCACTTCAACGTCGTCATCAACGACATGGCCGCGTCCGCCGCCGTGCACGGCGTACTGGGGCAGACGTACCGCGCCACGCGCGAGCAGCAGCTCAAGGCGCTCAAGTACTCGCAGATCTCACGCCTCCTGCACGGCCGCATCGCCGCCGACGGCGAATCGGGCAAGGGCTTCCTGGAAGGTTCCGTTGGTGACTACGTCACCTCCGGCATCATGTCCTCCGACTGCAAGTTCTCTGCCTTCTACGCTTGAGAGATGCATAGTTGAAAGCATGTTTGATGAGCATTCCTCACCGTCGTCGGTCATCATCGGACCTCAAATCGGGTGGACCAAGCTACATTAGGAATTTTTGGGAGGAGAGATTTCATTGTACAGTAGAGATTTTCATTCTTTTAGGTGAAACTTGTTCGTCCAACTGTCACCTCATGCTTCTCTGGCTTTCCAGCACATTGTATGCCTACCCCTCCGACGTCAGTTGTTGCTTGCATTCTCTTGCATACAGAAGATACAAGCAACAACTTGTTGGGAGGGGGGGTGCAACATGCACTGCAGAGCAGTCAGATTTGGCCTTTGGCCTTTCTTCTATCACCAATCGGACATGCAGCTTCGAGACTTGCTGGTACCTTGCGTCCACCTGTCCAGCAGGGTGCCAGTTGGCAGCGCCAACTTGCACCTAAGCCCCTTAAAACGAGTTCGCGACGTCGCCTACTTCATGTGTCCTACAGTAGGACACATGAACCGCTTCGAGTAGGACTCCTACTCGAAGCGGTTCGGGGTCGCGTGCGTGCGACACTGCAATTTGGTGCTTCTGAAAACCACGTTGAAATGTACATTTATTTGTTCTGCGTGGCCAACAACTTAATCGGACTCACAAACGCTCTTTTGACGCCAGTAGTTGTGGGGCTAGCCGGCGGGACTACATACGCCATGCCTTTGCGGAAGGCTAGTCGCGACTCACTCACAAGTAGTCCACTTGCTCTTGAAAAACACTTAAACATGCGCAAAGGGAGAGCAGGTCGCCGTCGGGTCTAGATTATCTTCAGATTATCATCTGAAGATAATCAGATTATCTTCATCGTACATAAGAAACAGTGGATGGGGTGGGGAGCCGTGGATCAGACATTCTGGGGTATTTTGTACGTAATGGCTGGATTTCCATGATCGCGGCTCAGCCATCGACCAAGGGGGATTGTAATCTTTAACATCTGCCGTACTTCGCAAACCTCTCTTTTTAATCGTAAATCATTTCTGGTTTACCATGGCGTATTAACGAATTTTATGAAAGTCCTCAGGAATGGAAAGGGATCAATACGATTGGCGGGCGCGAAGTCACCAGTCATCCCATGCGCTAAACGCTGTCAAACCGCTGTCCAGCACGAAACAACTGAATTGGCCAAAAATGTCGTCGACACGTGTCGATTGCACTATTCTGACTGGCATCTGTAGCCACTTGGTGGGCTTTCCACACGCACCCATTCGAGCGTAGATTACTCTCGGCTCGGAACTCGTTTGAAGGGGCTTACTTGCACCCCACTGGCAGCCATGCGGAGCAACCTGGCGTCAGGATGCTCCTGATGGAGTCCAGATGGAAGTCAGGACTCCTCACGTAGTGATTTTCTTTCCTCGGCAAGCATTGGCAATGTTCACAAATTTCACAGCAAATGCTTGTTTACTAGAATTCAATGGGAAAACCCTTGCTGTGTGCACTTCACAGTATCCATGTACCTAGGTTACAAAACTTTACGGAAAGGCAAACAGGATTTTTTCATGAGTCGCTCTGTAGATGACAACTTTGAGCTTTGATACGTCCCGCGTGCACCATAACATGTTCCTAAACATCTGTCTGAACACAACAGAGGCTCTCGCGCTAGAGTCCCCTTCAAATCCTGCAAGATCTTCCTGAGCCAGAGTCTTGTTTGCCGTTCCTTACAAACCACTTGACAAAAAAAATCTAGGCAAGACCACTGCCAGCTTGAAGTCCGCACGCTCCAATGCTTCAACCGTGGCACAGAAGCTTCAGATTCCTGGATCATGCATGGATGCATGGAGATTAGAGATGGGACATGAGGTAATAAACTGCTCAACAACAGAGGCGCACATGGAGCATGGAACCATACACAGAGAAGAGTGATTTCATACTATGCGTAACCCGTGCCCTAAAACCCCCTCCCACACCCCCCCACCCCCCATCCGCACTCGTCCAGGCAAGGAGTGCCGTATGGATGCTGCCATCTCACTCTCTAAGGTTGGATGGAGGAAGAAGAGTTGGCTAAGACACGAACGTGCTAATTTTCTACAAGTTGTAGCCTCTGCAACAATGTCCCGCAAGGAATCTGACATCGGGCTCCTTGCTTCGTCCCTGTGAGGCATCCACATTATCTGCTCAAGTCCTGAATGTGACGTGTCCCCCTCATCCTCTGCGCTGCCCGCATTGTCAGCGTCAGCCTCCTCAGCAGCGGCCATGTCAGCTGGAGTGGCAGTGGCAGCGGCTGGGGTCGTCTCAGGGGCTGCCTGTGCAGTCACTGTTCTTGCTCGACGAGCCATGATGTGCGCAGAGAGCTTGGTGGCAGTGGGCTCGGCTGAGGTTCCACGAAGGCGATTGCGTCCATGTTGAACCTTTCCAAAGCCGTGAGCCTAGTGGCCACCTGACTGCACTTTGTCTGCCCCTGCGACTGCCACTGCACAGACGCCAGTTGCATTTTCAGGGCTGAGCGTGGCGTGGATGCAAGGTGCATGGTCAAGGAAGGTGCATGGTAAGGGCAGACGATAGTAAGGGCAGATGATGGTAAAGGTAGACAATGGTAAGGGCAGACGATGGTAAGGGCAGACGATGGTAAGGGCAGACGATGGTAAGGGCAGACGATGGTAAGGGCAGATGATGGTAAGGGCAGATGATGGTAAGGGCAGATGATGGTAAGGGCAGACAATGGTAAAGGCAGATGATGGTAAAGGCAGACTATGGTAAAGGCAGGCTATGGTAACAGTAGACGATGGTATGGGAAGAGGATGGAAAGGGTACAGGATGGTAAGGCCAGAGGATGGTAAGGGAAGACGATGATCAGGCCAGAGGATGGTGAGGGCAGAAGATGGTGAGGGCAGAGAATGGTAAGGGCAGAGGATGGCAACGGCAGAGGCTAGTAAGGGCAGAGGATGTCTGTGTCTGCTATGTGATGCTCATGGTGGTGGTTGTTGTTGCACATGGAGGCTACATGATTGTCATCGGCATCAGCATTGGTATTGGCATTGGCAAGAGCATCGGCATTGAAATTGGCATTGGCATCAGCATCGGAATCAGCATCAGCACTGGCATTCGCATTGGCACTGGCATTGGCATTGGCGTTGGCATTGGCATTGGCATTGGCAATGGCATTCGCATTGGCATAATAATCAGCATCGGCATTGGCATTGGCATTGGCATCGGCATCGTCATTCGCATCGGCATTGGCATTGGCATCGGCATCAGCATCGGCATCGGCATCGGCATCGGCATTGGCTTCGGCATCGGCATCGGCATTGGCATTGGCATCGGCATTGGCATTGGCATCAGCATCGGCATTGGCATTGACACTGGCATTGGCATTGTCATCGGCACTCGCATTGGCATTGGCATTGGCATCGGTATTGGCATTGGCATCGGCATGGGCACTGGCATCGGCATTGACATTGGCATTGGCATCGGAATCAGCATCGCCATTGGCATTGGCATCAACATCAGGATTGGCATTGGAATTGGCATTGGCATTGTCATCGGCATCGGCATTGGTATCAGCATTGGCATTGGCATTGGCACCGGCATCGACATGAGCATTGTCATTATCATCGGCATCGGCATAGGCATTTACATTGGCATCGGCATTGGCATTGGCGTTGGCATGGGCATTGGCATCTGCATCAGCATCGGCATCGGCATTAGAATTGGCATTGCCATCGGCATCAGCATAGGCATTGGAATTGGCATTGGCATTTGCATTGGCATTGGCATTGGCATCGGCATTGAATTTGGCATTGGCATCGGCATTAGCATCGACATTGCCATTGCCATTGGCATTGGCATTGGCATTGGCATTGGCATTGGCATTGGCATTGGCATTAGCATTGGCATTGGCATTGGCATTGTCATGGGCATTGGCATTGGAATTGGCATTGGCATTGTTTCTTTTTTGCTTGTAGCCCATTGATTGATTCTTGCTATATCCCAATTACAAGGCTCAGCAAGTTGATGTTTCACCAAGTTATACTGCTCACGTAAACTTGCGATTATTTCATTCCTATTTGCAGTATTTATTCTCTTTTGATCTTCTGTATCTTGTTGAGCAGAGCACTCACTTTTTTGTTCCACGATATTTGTTGCGCTGTCTTGTAAAATTCAATCGCTGTACCTGGCTGAGCCTAGTTGATTTAACCTGGTGGAAGAAGCGTAGTCATCACCATGCTTTACATTGATACCTATACCTTGTTGTTCTATAAAATTTTTAACTAGATCTTTAATGATTCTCCTAATGCTAGACTCAACATTTGGTGTATATTTTTTCATCAAGTATACTAAATTAGTGTCAATATCGATCCTTGCCTCTATCGATGCAGCGTCATCTCTACCTATTCAGGTAGTACTGTTATCATCTCCATAAATAGGCACTATATTTAAGCCTAATCTTTGTGAATTAAGACTGGAACGTAAAAAGTTAGCTAAATCATCTATGTATTGATCATCCGCCGTTCTACGTTCTTGTCGTGCAGTTACATGTTCACCCTCTCTTGCTGTTGCGATTTTACATTTGTCAGGACAAACATTGCGTCTGAGCTCTATCGCTTTTTCTTGATTATTTTTTTCTCTATGAAATGCAAATATTTCAATGAAGTTTACCTGATAAAGTTTAGTTTTCTCTGCCATTACTTCCATGCTTTGTAATGCGAAAATTCCGCAACTTGATGCGTCGTCTTTTGGCTGTTCAGGATTATCAAGACTACCATGAGCAATAATTGTCCGGCTAAGTGCACTTAATGCTCTTTAATAAATTGGATCAGCAACATTTCCACAAGAATCTTTGAATGACACCGTAGGCTCTATTGCTTCAGAGCTTTTCTTTAATATAGCAAAACTTACCCAATGGAGATTAACTAAAATTGTAAACACCAAAAACAGGAATTCCTTCTGTTTTTTTTTTTTTTTGTACAGCTTGCTCTTGTATAGTAGACAGTAATTTTTTACTTTCTACCGGATCCAAGAATAGGAATTCCGGATAGATATCTTTTACATGGATTTGAATTAATCTAATGTCAATATTTCTGATCATTCTTCTTAGTTAAAGGATTATTCATACTCTCCTGAAAGTTATGATTATAAGATTTAGTCATAGTTATCACCTCCTATGATGATCTCACCTGATAGTTATTCAATATTTTTCAGCCCGTTTTCTTCTGCCATGTGTATAGGAACTTTTGCTACTATCTCATGTATACTCTGATCTACCTCAGATATAGGAGGCAATGGCATCGGCATTGGAATCGGCATTGTCATCGGCATTGGCATTGGCATTTTCATCAGCATTGGCATTGGCATTGGCATTGTCATTGGCATTGGCATTGGCATTGGCATTGGCATTGGCATTGGCATTGGCATTGGCATTGGCATTGGAATTGGCATTGGCGTTGGCATTGGCATTTGTATCAGCATTACCCTTGGCATGGGCGTTGGCATTGGCATTGGCATTGGCATTGGCATTGGCATTGGCATTGGCATTGGCATCGGCATTTTCATCGGCATAGGCATTGGCATTGGCATTGGCATTGGCACCGGCATCTGCATTAGCATCGGAATAATCATCAGCATCAGCATCGGCATTGGTATTGGCACCGGCATTGGCGTTGGTGCTGGCATCGGCGTTGGCATTGGCGCTGGCATCGGCATTGGCATTGGCATCGGCATCGGCATCAGCATCGGCATCGGCATTAGCATTGGCATTGCCATCGGCATCAGCATAGGCATTGGCATTGGCATTGACATCGGTATTGGCATTGACATCGGTATTGGCATTGGCATTGGCATTGGCATCGGCATTGGCTTTGGCATTGGCATTGGCATTGGCATTGGCACCGGCATTGGCATCGACATTAGCATTGGCATTGGCATTGGCATTGGCATTGGCATTGGCATTGGCATTGGCATTGGCATTGTCATTGGCATTGGCATAGGAATTGGCATAGGCATTGGCATCGGCATTGGAATCGGCATTGTCATCGGCATTGGCATTGGAATTGGCATTGGCATAGGCATTGGCATTGGCATCGGCATTGGCATTGGCATTGGAATTGGCATTGGTTTTGGCATTGGCATTGGAATTGGCATCAGCATTGGCATCCGCGTTGGCATTGGCATTTGCATCAGCATTTCCATTGGCATCGGCATTGGCATTGGCATTGGCATCCGCATCAGGATTGGCATTGGCATTGGCATTGGCATTGGCATCGGCATTGGCATAGGCATTGGCATTGGCATTGGAATTGGTATCGGCATTGGCATTGGCATTGGCATTGGCATCGGCATAGGCATTGGCATTGGCATCGGCATTGGCATTGGCATTGGCATCGGCATTGGCATAGGCATTGGCATTGGCATTGGCATTGGCATGGGAATTGTCATCGGCATTGGCATAGGAATTGGCATCGGCATTGGAATTGGCATTGTCATCGGCATTGGCATTGGCATTGGCATTGGCATTGGCATTGGCATTGGCATTGGTATTGGAATTGGCATCGGCATAGGCATTGGCATTGGCATCGGCATTGGCATTGGCATTGGCATTTTCATCAGCATTGGCATTGGCATTGGCACTGGCATTGGCATCGGCGTTGGCATTGGCATTTGCATCAGCATTTCCATTGGCATCAGCATTGGCATTGATATCGACATTGGCATTGGTATTGGCATTGGTATTGGCATTGGTATTGGCATTGGTATTGGCATTGGTAACGGCATTGGCATTGGCATTGGCATTGGAATTGGCATTTGCATTTGCATTGGAATTGGCATTGGCATAGGCACTGGCATTTGAATTGTCACTGTCACTGGCTGCTTCAGAGTCCGACGGCAGTGGGAGCTGGCAAGTTAACTCCAAGCAGCTGGTCAAGGGAGGACACTGGCAGGATGGAGTCGCTTTGTCCATTTGAGTGGACTGGTGGAGATGGCCGGGATGACTTCTTGCACGTAAGGTAGGCGCACTCGCAAGGGAGGAGGTGCAAGGCGAAGTTTTCTTCTGGGGTAGCAGGGCTAAACAGGCCTGGCTCATGTTCATACGGTAGCTTGAAGTAGGTGTGGTTGAAGCAGGCATCAAGAAATGTTTCCGAGTGCTGAATGTCTGTGGGTACTGAATTTCTGTGGTCATGATGGAACACTAGACAAAGTGGTCCCCACCACTGACAGCCTCGGACCGAGGGTGCAAAGAACAGCAAGCAGATTATGGACGATGTCAATGACGTCGGCCTGATTAATTTCTGTGAGAAGTTTTGCAAAACTCCTAACAGAAACTAATCCTCGGACCGAGGGTGCACTGAAAGGCAAGGAGATCATGGCTGATGTCAACAATGTCACCCGCAATGGCTTTGTTCACAAATCGCCTGCATGCCCCCCCATGCGCCTCAAGTGAGTCCAACATCTAATTGTTAACATGGATGGAGTGATCCAAGCCCGGGAATTTTTTGTGTGGATGTTTCCTCAGACATGTCCATGAACGGGGTCAGGATCATGGCAATGTAGCTGATTGTGGCCCAGTGGAATTCTCACAGATGGAGGGTGTGGAAACCGTCTTCTCCAAGCCACTGTTCAAGAGGAGCACGTTGATCATGGGCAACCTGAAGCATGTCCTTGGTGGAGCTCGAGCAGGTGCAACACAACACCTTGATCTTCTGGCAGTCGGCTGCCACATTCTTACTGAAGTAGTCCTTAACCAAGGACTCGTGCTGAGGGTTGCATGTCTAAATGAGGAGTTAATTTGGAAGTTTAGACACAGACACAGCAGTTTCAAAGCCAAGATAGAGAAAAAGGAAATGAATCATACCTGCGTCCAGTGAATTTCACAAGGTCTGAGATTCGGGTGAAATTATGCTCCACAGCACTGCTCAAGAGACTCTGGCCCACGCTGGGATCGGGGGAATGATCGAGACGCCTGATGAAGTTGACTGGATGCGAGCCGGGGCAGCCGACGGTCAGACTGTGACAGGTCACTCTCACTTTTCTTAGACGTTTTGTGAAACGTTTAAGAAAAATGATCACTGTGACGGGCAACATTCACTGATGCAGTGCTCATCATCAGACCGATCGCACAAACCCCAGTCACGGAGCATATCCCTGTAGAGATGGAAACATGGCCTTTGAATCGTGGGAGCTGGGCGGGAGGGGGGGGGGGGGGGGGGGGGGGGGGGGGGATCAGTACGATAATGATGCATCTATGGCGTGAGACCATGGCATGTGACGGCCACATATGAGCTGTTCCTTTGATGTCAAACCATTCATCGCAAGCGACAGCCTGCCTTCACTATCATGCAGCACGGTGCAGACAGCTTCCTTGCAGTATGGGCATGTGGGGACATGTGGCAGGTGAGTTGGGCGTCCTGAAGAAAACTGTTTTACCATTATTTGTGTTTTGGAGAAAAGTAATCCCATGGTGCGGAAATTTCTCTTGCAGCGTGAACATGCTTGGACACTTGGGAGGTGAGTGGGCCATCTGCAGCAGTGCAATCTCTATAGCCCATAGAGGTAAGCAACATGGCAAGGAGAAATGCAGTTGAATTATGGATAGCTGCAGCAATACGGTGGATCTGAACCGCAACATGGAGTCATTTTCATGGTTGTAGAGAATTTGATGATGATAGTGAGTTCATGGATCTGGTTGAAGTTGTAGTCATGCTCGGCACCTGTATTTTCTGTGCTTATGATTCTGGCGTCGAGACCTACCTATAGCATGAAGCTGGTACAGGATTCCATTAATGAAATCATATGAGGACAGAAATTTGGTGGTGTTATTGTGCAGATGACACACTTTGGCAGATGGACGCTCATGGCACGGAATGTGCAGTAGTATTAGTGTGTGCAGGGATGTAACTGCCAAAATCATTGTGGGAGCCACAAGAAACTTAGAAAAGAGAAAGTATTATGGGAACATAGGTGAAGGAGGATTTTCCGGCAAAGCACGTCCCACATGGGATGGGCGGTTTGCCTGATTGCGTGGATTTCATCATGCGGCGCATGATATGTACTTGTGATGCTGGGAACGATGATGACATGATTTTCCATGTGCCACTTGCTTTTCTCTTTTTCACAATCCATGTCGTCTGGTGAATTTCCAGAGCTGGCTTCCATTACGACATCTTCAAGGAGGATGTTGCCATGCTTGATGGTGCTGAAGTATGTGCCAAAATTGCAGTTGCTTGCAGTTGCTGGTCCCATCGGTGCTTGGGTATGCGGATGAGTCTATGAACATGTTGGAAAAAGCAAAGTGTTCTTGCAAACCAGTGATGATAGGAGAATTGTTTTTTCCACCACCAAAGAAAAGAGGAAGAGAGTTGCTCTGCATGGAGATAATGAGATTCAGGTTGAAGTCCCACAAATGACTGGGCACCAAGTGCATTGATGATGGTGAGCGATGATTTGGTTATGTCAGATTACTCGGTGCAATGGTAAAGCAATGAGAATGACTCAATCAGTGATGGTGGTGTGATGAGCTCAGTGGCGATGCATCAAGCGCGCAATAATTTGATAACACATATTTTGACACCAATTTGATGCAACAGGATATTCACTGGCACAATGTGATTTGTGGATGTTGGAAAGACGATGATTGGTTGAAGTTGTAGATCCATGAGTTCAGCTACAGATCCGTCCGGGTGAAGAATTCAGATGAAGGATTGACTGGATGCAGCAAATGAGAGAAACAACGAAGATCCATTTATCCAGGTGTGTCACCTGTGCTCTAAAACCACTTCAGACAATTTTCTTTCACTGGGCATTCACTGTGAGTGGATCTGATTTGTTCAGTTGATTCATTGAAGATACACATGGGAGCAGTCTGAGCGGGCAATCGCACTGGTCAGGTGCTGTGAAACAGATTAGCTATCCCTTTGGAGTAGAGGCACTTGGCCATTCTGACTTGAGTCGTTGCATCTGCTTGATGGCTTGAGGCCAGGTG
>SZWC01029553.1:3250-19204 GCA_023375785.1 Penium margaritaceum | reverse complement strand
GGACACTGGGAGAACTGGGAAAGGAAATTCACAGCAAACGCCACGTCAACACGGGTGGTAGTGGCAAGATACATCAATAAGCCAATGACCCTGAGGTAGTCGGTCACATCGACCATCTCCCCCAGTGTGGACACCTCCCGAGACTTCAGTAAGGACTGACCAGCAGGTGTCATGGGAGTAGATGCAGTGGGGATGGCTGTGAGGAGCGGGGAGAATCGCTCCCCTAGGCTCCGTACATACGCAGCCTGATGGACGTGCAGGGTACGTCGCTTACGATCACGTTCCAACTCCATGCCAAGAAAGACCCGAGCCGAACCAATATCCTTCATCTTGTATGTTGACTGAAGCAGAGCCTTGACCGCCCTGACAGAGGCAGTATCAGGAGAGGCGATGAGAAGGTCATCCACGTAGACGAGGACGGCGACAAGTGGCTTGTTGGGACCACTGAGGAACAAGGCAGGGTCCACAGGACTTCCTTTGTACCCACCCTTTTAAAGGGTAGCCGTGATCTCTTGGTTTCAACACCGTGAGGACTATTTTAGACCGTAGAGAGCCTTGCGCAAGCGCCATACCCGGGTTGTTCCATCTGAAAAACCAGGTGGCTGCACCATGTAGATCTCCTCATCCAACCTACCATGGAGGAAGGCATTGTTGACGTCCATCTGCTCCAGCTCCCAGTCGTGTTGAGCGACTAGGCCCAAGAGGGCTCTGGCCGTGGTGTAGCGACCAACTGGGGCGAAAGTCTCGTCAAAGTTGACACCGGGGATCTAAGAGAACCCCTTTGCGCTGAGGCGTGCTTTGTATCGTTCAATTGTGTTATCAGGGTTGAGTTTGCGGCGGTACACCCACTTAGCTGCGACTGCCTTGCGACCAGGTGGGAGGTCCACGAGCTCATACACGTCGTGCTCAGCGAGTGCATCAAGCTCGGCCTTCATGGCCTTCTCCCACAATGGTGAGTTGGGGGCCGTGCGAGCTGCCTGTACAGTCAGGGGCTCAAAGGGCAGTGGTGAGAGACCGGCGGCAGCGAAGCACGATGCGGCATACCCAGCCACAGAGGACGACAGAGCAGAATGGAACTCCTCCTCAAGAAGGGAGTATCCAAGTCCCGTGCTGGGGTGGATGACAGACGCCGCAGTGGACAGAGCGGAGGAGGCAAGACCAAGGGCGCGGAGACCAGAGTCACCAGAGACCACTGGATGAGACTGGGAAGGAAGAGCCCGGAGGCGTCCTCCACGAGTGTAGGGTGATACCGGTGGGATGGACGGTGTACGCGAGGAGGAGGAAGGAGAGGAAGGGCGTGGCTGGACCGACGAAGGCGGAGAGGTCATGGGACCGGGAGCACGCGGCTCAGATGGCGGAGAGAGAATGAGCGGAGGAGAGACAGCGCCAGGGGTTGACGCAGAGGATGTGGGCGCGACTGTGGCCAGAGACAGCTGAGGGGAATGCGCGGTCAGAGGAGGAGAGGACTCAGAAGGAGGAGAGGACTGAGAGGGAGATGACGGAAGGGCAGAACTCGACCCGGGAGATGAGGGGATCGAGGGTGGCGAGAGACGCCTAGACGAGAGAACAGAAGACCCAGAGGGCAGAGGACCATCCCCACCCGGAGAGGGCGGAGAGAGAGAGCCACCGAAGCGCGGAGAATCGCGTTCAAAGAGGTGTTAAAAGAAAAGGGCATCACGAGACTCAATGACACGACACCGAGAAGGATCCTAAAAGCGCCACGCTTTGGAGAATGGAGAGATTCCCAGGAAGAGACAGAGGCGACCGCGAGGTGAGAATTTACCGTCACGTTGGTCCGAGGGCACCCACACAGAGGCAAGACATCCCCAGACACGGGCAAGATGGAGATCAGCACGGTGCCCAGTCCAGCGCTCAAAGGGAGTGACAGTGTGGGGAAGGGGGCCGTGGGGAACACGGTTCCAGACCCAGGTCATGTAGCACATGGCTTCGAAAGCAAAGAGGGGGGACTACCCGGAAGCAGAGAGAAGAGATCGTACACCATCTGCAAGGGTGCGGTTCCAACGCTCGGAGACTCCATTCTGTTGGGGTGCGTAAGGAGCAGAGGACTCAAGACGAACACCACGGGATTCAAGGAAGCGAGAGGTGGGACCAAAGAACTCACCACCACGATCACTGCAAAAGACGCGCAAGGGGCGACCAAAAGCACGTTCAGCCTGCGGGAGTCAGGACTCAAGGACATCAGTGACACCGCTTTTATGGCGAAGGGCAAAAACCCAACGGTAGCGAGAGAAGTCATCAGTTAGGCACAGGACGTATCAGCCAAGGACACCAAGGAAGTCGTGGGACAGGGGGCCCATGACATCAGCATGGACCAGGTCAAGGGGTTGCGACGTGGTGGACTCAGAGGTGGAAAATGGAGAACGGTGCATTTTGCCGCTGGCACAGTCGAGACAGGTGGACGTGCAGGGGGGAGCAAACGTGGCAGGGTCAAGACCAAGAGCAGACTGCAGGCGCAGGAGACGCTAGATGGCTGCGGTGTGAATGTGACACAGGCGGCGATGCAAAAGATCAGCGTGGTCAGGAGACAAGGAGGGGGTGACGTGCACAAGGGCAGAGGCAGCGGAAAGCGAGGGCAGCATGAGCGGAACACGAAACAGGCGATCACACCGCATGCCACGTAGGACAACACTGCCAGACGAGCGCAAAGAGATAGAGGCAAGGCCACGGCTGGAGGAGAATTCCATGCCCTGGTCGTCAAGGGTGGTCACAGAGAGGAGACTGACTTCCAGGTCAGGCACGTACAACACATCAAACAAGTAGACAATGCCACCAGAGCCGACAAAACGAACAACGCCAACACCTTGCACAGGAAGCAGCTGGCCGGAGCCAGTGCGAACATAGCGGACGGACTGAACGGGACGGAAAGAAACAAAGGAGGAATGACAGGAGGTCATGTGATGGGTGGCGCCGGAGTCAATGATCCAGAGGCCGGGAGAGGCACGAGTGGAGGGGAGAACAAGACAGACAGCAACAGTGCCGCGGGCAGAAGGAGAGAACGAGGAACCAAGGCGTGTGGGAAGTTTGCTTGACTGCCATTCTTCAACCCAGACACAGTCATCAGGCATGTCCCCTTGAACCCAACCAGAGGGGGCACCGCGAAGGGTGGCCTCAGACTCACAAACAGACACACAACAAGGGCCACTCACACTCTCACCTCCCTGAGAGCGAAGGTGAAGAAGTTCTTCCAACCAACGCTCAAGAATGTGCTCCTCCTCACGGCGATCAGAGGAGCGCTCCGAGGAACGGTCGGAGGAGCGGTCAGAGAAGTTCCCATCATCACAGGCCCAGTGGGGTACATGGTAGTGAGGGGATGGGGGACCGTAGTACAGAGGGCCACAGGGAGGAGGGATCCAACCCCAAGGGCTGGGTGCAGATGGTGTCGGGTGAAGTGGGGCTGATGTGGTGGAGAGAGCTGAGGCAATGGAGGACGATGAGGAGGAGGCGACAGTCACTGCAGCGGCTGCCGACGAGGCAGTGGCTCCTGTGCGGGCCCAGTGGGCGCGCATGGAGGAGGCCAGACGGGCATCGTCACGAGGGGCAGAACACTTTGGTGCAGAGTGACCAGGGGCGCCACAGTTCCAACAGGTGACGTCAGCAGTGGGAGCGGAGTTTTTGCTGCCACGGCCACCCCCACGACCCTTGCCCCCCCGACCGCCACCACGACCAGATCCCCCACCCTCACCGCTGGATGCACCCTGTGTGGATTGCGCTACTCCATACGTGGAGGAAGAGGAGGAGGGGGCTATGGCAGAAGAGGAAGAGGTGGTAACAGCAGCCAATGCAGCGCGATGCATGCGTTTGTTTTGCAGTGCATTCCACCAGTCGGTGAGACGTGAGGCGGTGAAGTCAAAGAGGGGTCCGATCCCAGGTGGAGAATCAGGAGGGACAGGCTCAGAGGCAAGANCCCCCACGACCCTTGCCCCCCCGACCGCCACCACGACCGGATCCACCACCCCCACCGCGGGATGCACCCTGCGTGGAGTGCGCTGCTGCCTGCGTTAAGGAAGAGGAGGAGGAGGCTGCGGTAGAAGAGGAAGAGGTGGTGAAAGCAGCCAATGCAGCGCGATGCATGCGTTTGTTTTGCAGTGCATTCCACCAGTCGGTGAGACGTGAGGCGGTGAAGTCAAAGAGGGGTCCGATCCCAGGTGGAGAATCAGGAGGGACAGGCTCAGAAGCAAGACGCTCAAGTTCGGACTGAGAGACGTGGAGATACAGATCCAACAGTTCGGGGATGAGACCGGCCACGATGGAGAGACAGGACGAGAGAGGGCCAGGAGCGGCCTTGCCAAGGTCACGCAACAGACGCAAGCTGCGTGCCCAATACTCATCAGCTGTTTCATGAGAGCGCATCTGCGAGGTGTTGAATTGCACCGTGAGGGCGCTCTGAGCCGCGTGGCCAGTCACCGTTTTGCGACGGCGGATGAGTGCATAGGCACCGACGGGGTCAGCCGGTGTGCCGCAGGAGGGGTCGGCATTGTACGTACCAATGTCGTCGAGGAGATTCTCTGGTCCTGCGTTGATGAGTGCTCGCACTGCGCGAGCAGCCTCTGTAGGCTGTGGCACAAACGGCAACTTTGCAGGCGAGTAGTACTGCCAGAGTTGCTCACCCGGGGCCCACGCGCTGAAGCGTATCTCCCAGGAGGTGAAGGTGAGCTTGGAGGTAAATTGAGGTGGTGGAGTTTCAAAGTCTTTCTGCCGAGCTGGGAGCGAAGGACGAGCAAAGGCTGCTGCGGAGAGAGAGGGAGAGGAAGAGTTGGCAATAGCCCCACCAGAGGGAGCAGATGAGTCTGCAGAGCCAGACTCTGTGGCAGGGAGCACTGCAGCGAAATTGGGAATGGCACGCAGTCGCTCAAGAACTAGGGTGGCAATGGCAGCAGCAAACTCATCCTCTACTCTACGGCGCTCTGCCTGCGCCTCACTAAGAGCGGCCTGAAGGGCCTCTATAGTCTCCTCTGGTGCAGGCATGATGGAAGCGATAGAACCAAGTCTGGAAGCGGAGTGAGTGAGAAGAGTGAAGAGTGCAAGGAGAGCAAGGGGTGAAGGGGTATACACTGCTCACCGCACTAGTGACGTGGGAGAAGAGTGAAGAGTGGCGGCATCACAGCGGCAGCCGAGGATAACAGAACAGCTACCCACCCTGCAACCGCCACGGTGAGATAGAGAAACCCTGTTGCAGTGGCGCTAGCAGCTGCAGCGGAGGCCGATGGTACAAGAACACCGGTGGTGATGGATGATGTAGCGTCACGAGGAGCACCAGTAGGTGTCAGCACTGCCGTTGCTGTAGATGCTCTGATGGAGCCGACCGAGCTGGAGGTGGCGTCTGCTGTTGTGGAGGCTGCGGTGGCAATGGATGCTGCTGCTGATGTGATCTGTGTGGCAATGTTGGCAGCTACAGCTGCCAGTAGGGTGAGAGAGGCGGCTGTTTGTGCGTATGCCTCAGCTGCTCGGCCAACGGCTGTCTGTGCGGGTGCACGGCAGGCTCTAGCTGTTGCTGCAAAGGTGGCAGCGGCACCAGCCGCAGCGTCAAGAATAGCTCCAGCCAAGCCTACTGAGTCAGTGTGCACGGGGAGAACGGGAATGACACCGGGAACCTCAGGTGTGGTAGATGCCTCAGCTGATCCTGTTGCGGTAGGACGAGGGGCAGACGAGGGTGTAGCAGCAGCGTCAGCAGCCTGGGGGCTGCTGGCCGGTCACGGTGGTAGGTCGTCTGGAGTGTAGACTTGACGATCAATCTCCCCCCCTTCACGTTCACGCTCAGCATCAAGGTCGTCCTGCCAGTGCTCATGGTCAAGCATGCGCACCCACAAAGGAATGTCGTCGTCGTCTGCCAGCGTGAGGGCCTGAGAGGGCTGCCGCCACAGGCGATGTGACAGCAGCAATCACACTGCTCTGGCTGTAGATGAATCTGTGGCGCGCGGGTGGAGCTGGGGCAGTGGAGATGCACCGTGCCCGCCACGAAAACGCGGCAGGTGATTGCAGCAGCTACAATCAGAACTCAGCCCTTTGCCAAAAGAGCAAGCCAAGAGCGGCAGAGAGGGTGCTGCTAAGAGAGAGCAGCTGAGGTAGCGCGGCTGAGAGAGGCCGACTGAGTGAAGGCAGCCGAGAGAAGGCGGCAGCAGCTACGATCAGAACTCAGCCACTTGTCAACAGAGCAAGCCAAGAGCGGCGGAGAGAGTGCTGCTGAGAAGAAAAGGCTGAGGTGGCGCGGCAGAGAGAGGCCGGCTGAACGGAGGTGGCCGAGAGAAAGCGGTTAAGAGACCCACCAGATGGCGGAGTTAGGGGCCCACCAGACGATGTTGAGCAACCGGAGGTGGAGACCTGTCCGACGTAGAACAGCCGGGGAATGGCCGACAGCGACCTGGGTGCTCTAGAGAGCTAGGAGAGGGAGGGCCCGCGAGACGGCGATGGAAGATGTGGCGAGCGGGCAAGCTGCTGCGCACGAGGCCGAGACTAGCGGTGGCGGTGAAGCTCAGCGCCAGGGCGAGGTGCATCAACAACCCGCTGCTGTGATGGAGTCGGCCATGTGTGGCTTGGCCGAGACATGCTTGGGTGCCGAAGTTGGTTCTGAGACCGTGAGCAGCGCCGCATCATGGAAACTCGCAACGCTATCTTCTTTCAGCATCTTGCATTTCACGACCTTGCTCGCATCCATGCTCTTCGCGCTGCTCATGCCCTCGGGTGTGCCGGGGCTTGTTTTGAGGGGGAGGTGCCTGCCGCGGTTGGCTCAGTGCCCCCGGCCAGTGCGGTCACTTCATCGGTGACACCCCATGGGTTGTCATCGGGGGCTTTGACCGTCAACGCCTCTGCCTCTCCCCATCTGCGCCTTGCCCTACCGGCCCTGACTTTGCGACCCTGCCTGCGTCCGAGTCTGCATCCGAGTCTGTGTCCGAGTCCGCATCCGGGTATGAGACCCTGCCTGATCCAGCGTCCGTGTCCGTGTCTAGATCTCAGTCATCCCCGTCCCCGTCCCCGTCCCTGGCCGCTGACGCGTCCGCGACTGGCACGGAGCCGTCCCCGGCCACTAAGGCCGCACCGTCCTTTGCTGACGTGCCTGCCGTGCTTCCCACACCTGCATCTAAGCCTGCGGCGGCCCTTACTCCTGTCTTCCTGACCCCTAGACGCGGGAACCCGGCTGTCGCCTCTACCGTGCTGTGATTGTTGACAGCAATCTCCTAGGTAGGCGCCTAGCCCCTCGCCCTTCCTCATTGGGTGCCAGTAGTGATGCAGGTAGGCGGCTCCAACCTCGCCCCACGCATAGCGTTCTGAGCGGTGACCCTGGCACAACGGCCATCGGCCTGAGTTCTAGTGGCCTCACGGAGGTTCACCCTGATTGTGCCTCTTGCATGACATTGCTTGCCCAAAAGCGTGATCTTGCTCATAATGTTGCTGAGTCCATGCTCACGATTGACCCTCCCTCTGCAGAGTATGCTCTGGCCACGTGCAGTGCGCCACTATCGTCTCCCCATCCCACTACTCTGCCTGAGGCCTTCTTAGCCCCCAACGTTGAGCATTGGCAGGCTGCCTGCAAGACTAAGCTCGATGCCATCCATGAGCATGGCGTCTTCCAGTTGGTAGACTTGCCGAAGAACTGCAAGGTCATCAAGCCCAAGTGGGTTCTCCACAAGAAACTCAAACCAGAAACACAATGGAGTACTACAATGCCCGCCTGATGGAAAAGGGGCTCTCCCAGGTCCCTAGTGTGGACTGCACCGAGACCTTTGCACATGTTGGCCAGATGAAGACGGCACGAACACTGCTGAGGTAGGAAGCTCAGCATGACTGGGAACTCCATCAGATGGATGTCAACATCTCGTTTCTGAACGGGGACCTTGAGAAGGAGATCTACATGGTCCAACCACCCAGCTTTGAGGATGGCACCGGTCGCATGTACAGGCTACGAAAGGCTTTGTATGGCTTGAAGCATTCGCCTCGCTGCTGGAATCAAGAGATCACTGGTACGCTGAGATGCACCAGGTACATTCAGAGTGACGCTGATCCATCCGAATTCCTCTCATAGTCCCTACTACCGCTCACTGTCATCCTCGTCTACGTTGACGATTTTCTGATTACCTCGCCTGACCTAAAAGCGGCGAATGCCGCCAAGACCGCTTTCTCCTCGGCCTACAAGATGGAAAACCTTGACGAGGCCTCTGTCTTTCTAGGAATGAAGATTGTGCGCGACCGTGTTTGCCGCATGTATGCATCCTGCCTTGTACAGTATTAGTGTCTGCATGTGCATGAACGTGTATCGCCCTCCGGTCATGGGGGAGTGTTGTTGTGTGTGTCGTACACGACTTACAGTGACCCCTCGGCTCATGTCCATCCAAGTGCAGATCCCTGACATGGCTATGATGGCTGAAGATTGGCAGTCAAACAGGCGCCCGGAAGATATCTTTCTTACCTAGATTCTTGCTGTGGGACATCACATAGGCGTGCAGCCTACTAGGACATAGCTCTTGTTGACGTGGCTTGTCTGGATCAGACGGCTCATCATTTTGACGTATCTGAAAGGAGCTAGGCCCAAAACCTTGTGTCTGCCACTTTTTTGGCCTGCTAGAAAGTGTGCGCCCTTGCGCGCCATGTTTTTGTATGCATCAGCTAGGCTTGAGATCCTGAGAAGATGCGTGGAAGCTTCCTAGCAACACAACCGTTGACTAGGTGTTAGTGCATGGTCAGACGGTGACGGCTATTACAGGTGGTACACAAAATGGCAAGAGTCTGGCCAGGAGGCACAAGTCCAAGTGTCAGAATGCTTCAATTGCATTTGTAGAGAGAGATGACAAATGACAGATCCATGGCATAAATACCTGCCGCGGGGCACGGCGGGTGTCGGACGCGGTAGTGTAAGGTCTGTCCTAAAACCGGCCCAGAACCACTGTTTTGGCCATAACTCAGCATAAACAAGTCGGAACACTACGTCGTCTGAACCTACACGTACAGAATCTCAAGCTAGACACAATGACTGAACACATGCAGGCATCCGGCATCAAACGGTGGACACCCATTCAAAATCATGCAAATTGGGCTCACGGCCAGTCCACTGACAACTCCTACGTGATGCAATAAAACCATAGAAGGTCCTAGACAACATCCAGGACTCTGAGGCGGTCTTTGATCAGCTCCAAGCAGGTGGTCCACCACAAGAGGATGTACAGGGGCCACCTAGGTCTGCATGAGGGATCTGCACGGGCGTGGACACGACCGAGTGGTCATGGTAAACTGTACAGGTTGACATGAACGTCACAAATCACAACACTCCCCCATGAACCGATGGTACGCATGTCCATACGCGTGCACTACTAAAACGAGTGCAACAACGAGTGCAAAAACAGTCGTGACACAGACACAGACACACCTCGCACTCAACTACTCTCAGGCAAGGGGCGAAGCCCAACAGAACGAATGGCCACGAGGATCTTCCCGCGGACCGGTGCCTTCGCCAAGAAATTAGCATGTTGCATGTCAGTGCCAACCCAGATGACAGAGATCACGTGTCGCTCCACCAGATCATGCATGAAATGTTGCTCAACCACAATGTGCTTCGTGTAAGCATGAAAAACACCAAAGTTCTCCAAAATTGTAAGAGCACTCTGTTTGTCGCAGTGAAGCAAAATGGCAGGCATTGAATGACCCTACTCAAGAAGCAGGCCCTACAGCCACACTACCTCAACAACCCCTTCACCCCGAGCAACACACTCTGTTTTAGACAAGCTACGTGCAAAGCAGCCCTGCTTCCCACTACGCCAGCACACAGCAGTACCACCGATCAGGAACACGTAGACGATGCGACTGCGTCCATCTGGACTCCAGGCCCAGTCCGTGTGGGTATAGTTCTCAAGAACCACCGAATACTGCCTGCAAAAGCAGAGTCCAAGGTACGGTGTGGAGACCACGTACCGCACCACTTGTACAGCTACATGAAGGGCTATAGCATGTGGAGCTTGCAAAACCATGCAAGGAGGTTGACGGCAAAAACAATGTCAGGGCTTGTGGTAGTGGCCAGATACATCAGAGATCTGATGAGACGGAGGTACAAGGTCACATCCATTGTCTCCCCTAGCTGTGTGGGAACATCCACCTTGAGGGCATCCTGCCCGTCAAGTGTGAGAGGTATGGACGCCGTGGGCACTATACCAAGGAGGTGACTGAAGCGCTCCCCCACAACACGTGTGTATCGGGCGTGACGTAGCAGAAGTGTCCGATGTTTGTGGTCTCACACGATCTCCATGCCAAGAAACACCACTGTAAGACCATGATCCTTCATCCAATACACAGTCTGGAGGACCGCCTTGGCCTCCTTCATAGCCTCCATGGAGGTAGACGCAATCAGAAGGTCATCCACATAGACCAAGTTGACGGTGAACCACTCAGGCAACCATTGGATGAACAGAGAGGGATCTGCCTCGCTTTGTACATATCCTACACGAGTCAGGGTGTGTATGATCTCCTAATTCCAGCACTGAGGAGATTACTTGAGTCTATACAAGGACTTGCACAAAGGCCTTACATTGTCACTATACTCAAAGCATGGTGGCTGGGCCATACAAATCTCCTCATCCAGAGAGCCATGGAGGAACGCATTGTTCACGTCCATCTGGTGCAATTCCCAGTCATGCTGAGCCACCACACCAAAAAGAGCGCGAGCTGAGGTCATGCGGCCGACAGGGGAAAAGGTGTCACTGTAATCGATGCCCTTGAAATGGGAATACCCCTTGGTGACTAAGCGAGCCTTGCAGCGTACCAGTGAGCCACCCGGCTTCACTTTCTTACGAAAGACCCACTTGGCCTGAATAACATTCCTCCCGGGTGGAGGGTCGACTAGCTTGTAAACTCCATGCTCTCGGATGGCACAATGCTCATCCTCACAGGCAGCATGCCAGGCGTCTGCATCCTCTGATGAGGGAGCTTCCCTCGTTCCAGGATCAGGTGCCATCAAGGGAGAGCTCTATGTGGCTAATGCACACGCCTCAGAGCTGCGTATGGCGATCACAAGGTCAGCTGTTGCATCGTAAGCGATGCAAAACTCAGGAGTGACCAGATCGTGCCCTACATGGCACGCTGGATGTACCTCTATGTGATGTGTGCGAACACTGAGGCCTAGGGCCTTTGTGTCAGGATCACTACTAGCAAAGCTTTGAGTGGGGCGCCTAGCTGCAAGACCTCACACTTGCTGGACTCTGGAGACCAATGATCGACGTCAACCACCAGGCTCACATAAGTAACTTAGGCTCGAGGGGCTCACCTCAGGCTTAGAAATAGGCATGACCACATCTGGTGAGGACTGAGGCAAAGGGGCAAGTGATGCAGTTTGAGGAGATGCTAGTAAAATGCCAAGAGACACAGAGCTGGGTGTGGCAGCAAGAGTAGGAGTAGATATAGGATCACGCATAGAGGCAAGAGTACTTGTGGACATTGGAATAGAATCATGGGTGCCCGTGGGGTGCGAGGGAACAGGGGCAGAAGCAAGCATGGCTGGAGAGGTCTCTCGGCCAACAGCTATGATCACTTGGTCATCAAGAGCTGGATACCAAGAAGTGGAGGGGGCTTGAACGGACACATCAGCCGGTCGAGAGGTACTTGTAGGAATAGACTCCCCCATCTGTCGAGAAGCCTCAAATGTAGGAACGTGCATGACGGACATCAACATGATAGAGGTCAGGTCACGATGAGTGAGAGACTCAAAGAAGAGCGCGTTGCGGGACTCAACGATGAGACGAAAATGTAAAACGCCAGGCCTTCGACCGCAGGGAGATGCCCACAAAGGCACACAAGCAACCCTGCGGGGAGACCTTAGACCCCTGCTGGTCCTCGATGTACCACACAGAAGCCATGGATCCCCAGACAAGAGCAAGACGCAAATCAACATGGTGGCCAAACTAGAGCTCGTATCGTGTAACGTGGTCTGGAATTGGACCGTGCGGAAGGCGATTCTAGACCCACGTCATGTAGGCAAATCGTTCAAATGTGAAGGACTCCGTGAGACCGTACTTGGACCGCATAGCACGAACCGCATCCTCCATGGTGTAAATCCAGCGCTCAGAGACATCGTTTTGTTGAGGAGTAGCAAGAGCGAAAACCTGGTGAAAAAATCCGTGCTTGGCAAAGAGACTATTCATCTTGCCAAGAAACTCGCTGCTATGATCCGAGCAAAATGTATGCAACATGTTGCGAGACTGACGCTTAGCAATCACTAGCCAAAGACAAAGGGCAAGAGCGGCATCACTCTTCTCGCGCAGGCTGTAGACCCACCGTATCCGGGTGAAGTCATCAGACACGGTCAAGACGTATCGGACCCGATCAGACAAAGACTCAAAAGGGAGAGGACGGAGGGCTGAATGGACCAACTCAAGCGGGCGAAGAGCTCGAGAACGATGTCAGGGTAAATGCAACGATGTATCTTACCCTCTGTGCATAATAGACAATCGGTCTTGGGTGGCTTCTCGAAAGAGGCCGCGTCAACAGTGAGCGGGTTATGTCCGAATGAGCTTCAACACAGTGTGAAAACCCACTTGATACAGGCGACGATGTAGCATTTGTTGGTTCTCGGCAAAGAGAACACCAGTGAAAAATACACAAGCATGAGGGGAAGGAGACCAAGGAGAAGAAGAAATCCAAGGGACACGATACAGATCATCCACAAGGGAGGCACAAAGAACAATGGTACGAGTATCAACAGCGGTCACAGTCACACAATCTACAGTGTGCTCCATAGAGAGTCCCATCAGTGTCCAGGCATTCACCGAAAGCAAGTTAAGCTCAAGGTCAGGCACAAAAAGCACCTCGAAAATATACAGGGGGCCAACGAAACCATCAAAGCACACAATCCCAACACCCTTGACCGGAAATGACTGACCAAAGCATTTGCGAAAAGAGCAAACACATGCAAGAGGACCGAGGACAACGAAGTCACTACGACAACAGGTCATGCGGTGAGTGGCACCAAAATCAATGATCCAACTGCCACCAAGATCACGACCAAAGGACGTCACTATGCAACGGGAAATGGAACACTTAGCCTTAGACGGGAGGAACGACGAAGGACACAAAGGTGAGAATCATGAATCCAATCGGTACTGTTAGGCCCATCATCATCACATGCCAGTTGTGCCCCTCCACATGGGTCATCACGAGCTATGAGAACAAACGAACAAACAGTCGGTGAACCACCCGGCTGTGACGACACACTTGTACCTCCCTGAAAACAAGGCACCAAGAGCCACTGCTACCGCCCGGTGACTGCAACTGCAACGACTGCTTCTGGCTCAAACCATGCCTCTTTTTCCCCTTCTTCCCCTATGCCACTGCTGCCACACCCTGTATCTGAGTCGGGGTAACTGGAGTGGAAGGGCAAGAGGAGATAGTGCCGGAGGATGGAGGAGTGGACTATAGGAGGGGTGTCGGTGGCGACGCCATGACCGCTGCAACAAGGGAACTCTCCTGATGGGCCATTGCTGCCTCACAAGTAAAAGTCACCTGGAGGAAAAGCTGATGCGCCTAAGGAAGAAGATGAATGGAGGTGGAGAAGGGCTCAAACACGGTGTTGTTGTACCCCAAGAAGGTGTCTACGTGCTCATGAAGAACTTCGAGCAAGAGTGTGCGGAGCGCCCACAGCTGTGTACCTTCCGAGGTCCCAAGACGCGTGTAGATCCACATGGCCTGTCGCGAGTAATCAGCTGTGGGCTCGGTAGGTCCCTGATGAAGGGAGTAAAAGGCGCGAATGTGAGTTGCGCGGGTGGGGTGCGTCTCTGCAGCAAGCACGGACAATGCCATGTCCTAGCTTGACAAGGATAAGCACCCGTGCCTGTGCCGGCCTCTCCAAGAAAAGGGCAAAGCTCCACAAAAGTCTCGCGCAACATGGCATAAAGGAGTCTGCGCATCGCCCTGGTCATTGTCCAAACTTGAGCGCGATCTGTAAACTGGTACAGATTGTGATAGTAGGGCCATAGCCCCTTTGAACTTGCCCATGTTGGAATGATGCTCCTTACCATGGCAAGAGTGACTCCAAAAAGGAACACCACAAAGACAAGCCTTAGTGGCTTAGTGGTGAATGGTGTCCACCTCTAGAGGCAGGGGCCCGGGTTCAAGTCCCACAAGATGAAATTCTGCCCTGCCTCAAGGGAGGTGGAAAATAGATGCCAGGAAGCTAGCTCAACCTCTAGAGTTCCTCTTTAAGTTTCTAGAAGGCCAGGTGAGGGTCCAGGAAGGTGGCACACCTTCTAGAAGGGGTGACTTGTCCTACAAGGCATCTAGAGGTGTCTTTGTCTTCTGGATACCTTCCCTCCTACTAGAAGCAAGCTGAGGAATCTAGGAAGGGGCAGAAGCTTCTAGAGGGAAGGGATGCCTTCCTAGGTGGGAAAAGGACAGCCTACCAAGGAGCACTCTAGAAGCCATAGAATCTGCTAGGAAGCTTCAAATCTGGCATGCTTTGGTGTTCTGGAAAGCTTAGATCAGTGGCTATAAAATGCCACTACTTTTGGGCCTTGATCAAGGTGTTCATTCCCATTCAATTGAGGCTTAAACTATTTCCACACTCTCTGACCAGATTTTGCCATCCTTGGAACCAGTTGCCTCCACAGTTTCAGTCTCTCCAAAAACAGTTGGTGGTGTGAAACAGCCACTGCTAGGGACCCTCCAGGGTGCACACTCACCCTCAGGCCAACAAAGGGTTATGGGCCCACGCCTCTAAGGGGTTCAAAGCCAGCTTGATTTTACGCTTCCAACAGCACGACATGGCAACCGGCGAGCAAGAGAGTAGCCGCGCTGTCCTTAATTTTGATGGGACAGGCTTTGCCTTGTGGAGGTGGTAGTTTGAGGTCTTCCTCGACGACAAGGGACTGCTTGAGCTCCTAAAAGGTGATGAGATTGCTCCACTGGAGAATGCAACAACTGAGGTGAAGGAGGCATAAAGGAAGCGCAACAAAAAGATGTTGGCGCTACTTGTGTCCGCGTTATGCCCACCACAACTTGGGTACATCCAAGGATGCACCATGGCCGCAGACGCATGGTCAAAACTATGCTCCATCTACCAGTCAAGCAACCTTGCCAATCAGATCTTCATCTTCAAACAGCTCGTCACCCTCCGAGCCAATGAAGGTGACAACATCATGGAGATCATGCAGCAGATTGAGTCGCTCGCAGCGGAGTACGTGGCCACGGGTTGGGAGGTCGACTCTCAGTTGCAAGCTATGATCCTCCTTCTGGCCTTGCCAGACAGTTGGAGTCCCATGATCACAGTCCTTGGTGGCTGGCCTTCTGACGAGCTGAAGTACCTGAAGGTTGCTGAGTACGTGCGCAATGAGTGGATGCAACGTGGCGGTCGAGAGAGTGCATCGGCATCAAGTTCAGCTTACACGGTTCATCCTCAAAGTGGAGGCCGAGGCGACAAGTGGAAGGGTGTTAAACAGGGCACCAAGAAGGGTGACAAGAACGGGGAGTGCTTCAACTGCGGCAAGGAGGAGAAGTGGAAGGCCACTATGCGCGCAACTGTCCCAAGAAGAAAACAGATCGGTCGCAGCGGGGCGGGAAGAAAGATGAGCACGCCCTTATGGCGTACAACTCCACAAACTTGAAGGATCCGGGAGTTGCCGTCATCGACTCCGGATCAGGCCGCCACACGTAATGCAACAGGACGGCATTTGTCACCTACGGCGCCTCGGAGAGACGCATGACGGTGGCCAATGGAAAAACAGAGGTGGCTGCCGGTGAGGGTAACTTCCGCATTGAGTCAATTGTGGATGGCAAACCTGTTACGAGCACAATCTACGATGTGCTGCATATGCCCAACTTTGGGGCAAACCTGCTCTCCGTCAGCCGCCTTACCGACAAGGGACTTGAGGTGCTCTTCACAAAGAAGGAGGCCGTCATCCGCAAAGAGGGCAAAGGTGAGGTGATTGCGCGTGCCAAGAGGGAGGACGACTTGTACCTGCTACGCGC
>SZWC01029552.1:3748-21987 GCA_023375785.1 Penium margaritaceum | reverse complement strand
GGAGGAGATCATACCTGGGGGCCGGCCGGACATCACCTGCCTTGACGCGGCCACGGGTCATCTGTTGGCACTTGACGTGGTCATCGGCGACCCCCAGCGCCCCTCCCTGGGACGGGCGTCTCGCACGCGCCCGGGAGTTGCCCATCAGGACGCGATCCGGGTGAAGGAGGCGAAGTACGCGCAGTGGCGCAGACAGGCGGTCTGGGACCAGATCGACTTCATCTTCCCCGCCATGGAGACCCTCGGCGCCACCTCGCGCGACTTGGGCGCGGTTTTGCGCAGGGCTACGACTGCTTCGGAGAGACGTCTCGCCCGACATGGCGGATCCGAGGGCACGGCGCGGCCACTTCGACCGCTGCTCAGCCAGCGCCTGGCGGATGCCCTCCAGCGGGCCCAGGCCCAGCAGTTCCGTCGGCATGCAGCAGAGTGGGCAGCAGACACGGCTCTGGAGGAGGATGTTGAATGAGCTCAGAGAGCTCTCCTCCGCCGGGAGGAGGGTCTAGCGGAGGCGGACCTCGCTTTTGTGGGACGCGAGTAGTTGTACATAGTGAAGTTGTGTTTAGTATTGTAGGCTGTCAGTGCATTTCCTTTCCTTGTACAAACCTGCCAGGAACCAGAGTCTGGTCCACGCTAGCACCTTGTACCATTCTTTCCGTTCATGAATGAGATTATACACAAACTTACACAAACGTACACGAACTTACACGCAATTACACGTACTTACACGCACTTACACGTACTTACACGTACTTGCACATGCTTACACGCACTTACACAAACGTACACGTAGTTACACGCACTTACATGAACTAACACGCACTTACATGCACTCACACGCACCTACACGCACTCACACGTACTTATACGTACTTACACACACTTACACACATAAATACGCACTTACACGCGCTTACACAAACTTATACGCACTTACATGCACTGCGAAAACTCACACAACTTACACCCACTTACACACACTTACACACACTTATGAATACTTACACGCAATTACAATCACTTACACGCACTTACACACACTTACACGCACTTAGACGTACTTACACGCACTTACACGTACTTACACGCACTTAAACACACTTACACGCACTTACACAAACCTACACGCACGGGCACGCACTGGCACACACTGGCTCACACTTACACGCACTTACACACACTTATACGCACTTACACGCACTTTCACACACACGTACTTACACGCACTTACACGCACTTACACATACTTACACGCACTTACACACTTGCATACACTTACACGTACTTACACGCACTTACACGCACTTACACGTACTTACACGTACTTCAACGCACTTACACACACTTACACGCACTTACACGCACTTACACGCACTTACATGCACTTACACACACGTACACGCACTTACACAAACGTACACGCACTTACACGCACTTACACGTACTTACACGTATGTATACACACATACGTATACTTATACGCACATACATGCACTTACACTCACTTACACGTACTTACACGCACTTGCACATACTTACGCACACTTACACACACTTACAAGCTCTAAGACATCCTTACACATACTTACACATACTCACGTGTACTTATACGCACTAACATGGACTTACACAAACTTACACGCACTGGCACGCACTAGTACGTATTGGCATGAACTTACACACACTTACACGCATTTACACATACTTAAATGCACTTACACACACTAACACGCACTTACACACACTTCTACACACTTACACGTACTTACACGCACTTAAACAAACTTACACGCACTTACACGTACTTACACGCACTTACATGTACTTACATGGACTTACACGCACTGACATGCACTTACACATGCTTATACGCACTTACACAAGCTTACCCGCACTTACACGCACTTACATGCACTTATACACACTTACACACACTTACACGCACTTACATGCACTTGCATGCACTTGCACGAACTTACACGCACTTACACGTAATTACACGCACTTACACGTACTTAAACATACTTACACACACTTACACGTACTTACATGCACTTTACAGGTACTTACATACACGTACACGTACTTACACGCACTTCCACGCACTTACACACACTTACACGTACTGACACACACTTACACAAACGTACACGTACTTACACGCACTTACATGAACTTACACGCACTTACACGTACTTACATGCACTTACACGCACTCACACGCACTTTCACATACTTACACGAACGTACACGTACTTACACGCACTTACACAAACATACACGCACTTACACGCACTTACACGCACTTACACGCACTTACACACATTTACACACACTTGTACAAACTTACACGAACGTACACGTACTTACACGCACTTACACAAACATACACGCACTTACACGCACTTACACGCACTTACACGCACTTACACACATTTACACACACTTGTACAAACTTACACGAACGTACACACACTTACATGTACTTACAAACACATACACGCACTTACACACACTTACATACAATTATACTCTCTGACAACTTACACGAACTTACACGCAATTACATGCACTTACATGGACTTACACGCGCTAACACACACTTACAAGCACTTGCACACACTTACACGTACTTACACGCACTTATACACACAGACATAAACTCATACGAACTTACACACACTTACACACACTTATACACACTTACACTCACTTATGCGTACTTACACGCACTTACACACACTTACACACACTTGTATGCACTTACATGCACATACATGCACTTACACGTACTTACATGCCCTTACATGCACTTACACGTACTCACACGCACTTAAACGCACTTACGCACACTTACACCAACTTACACGCGCTGGCACGCATTGGCACGCACTGGCACGTAATTACACATACTTACACGCACCAACACGCACTTACACATACTTACACACACTTACACGAACTTACACACACTTACATGCACTTACACGCACTTACATGCACTTACACGCACTTACACGCACTTACACGCACGTACACGCACTTACACGCACTTACACGCACTTACACGCACGTACACGCACTTACACGCACTTACACGCACTTACACGCACGTACACGCACTTACACGCACTTACACGCACTTACACGCACGTACACGCACTTACACGCACTTACACGCACTTACACGCACGTACACGCACTTACACGCACTTACACGCACTTACACGCACGTACACGCACTTACACGCACTTACACGCACTTACACGCACGTACACGCACTTACACGCACTTACACGCACTTACACGCACGTACACGCACTTACACGCACTTACACGCACTTACACGCACGTACACGCACTTACACGCACTTACACGCACTTACACGCACGTACACGCACTTACACGCACTTACACGCACTTACACGCACGTACACGCACTTACACGCACTTACACGCACTTACACGCACGTACACGCACTTACACGCACTTACACGCACTTACACGCACGTACACGCACTTACACGCACTTACACGCACTTACACGCACGTACACGCACTTACACGCACTTACACGCACTTACACGCACGTACACGCACTTACACGCACTTACACGCACTTACACGCACGTACACGCACTTACACGCACTTACACGCACTTACACGCACGTACACGCACTTACACGCACTTACACGCACTTACACGCACGTACACGCACTTACACGCACTTACACGCACTTACACGCACGTACACGCACTTACACGCACTTACACGCACTTACACGCACGTACACGCACTTACACGCACTTACACGCACTTACACGCACGTACACGCACTTACACGCACTTACACGCACTTACACGCACGTACACGCACTTACACGCACTTACACGCACTTACACGCACGTACACGCACTTACACGCACTTACACGCACTTACACGCACGTACACGCACTTACACGCACTTACACGCACTTACACGCACGTACACGCACTTACACGCACTTACACGCACTTACACGCACGTACACGCACTTACACGCACTTACACGCACTTACACGCACGTACACGCACTTACACGCACTTACACGCACTTACACGCACGTACACGCACTTACACGCACTTACACGCACTTACACGCACGTACACGCACTTACACGCACTTACACGCACTTACACGCACGTACACGCACTTACACGCACTTACACGCACTTACACGCACGTACACGCACTTACACGCACTTACACGCACTTACACGCACGTACACGCACTTACACGCACTTACACGCACTTACACGCACGTACACGCACTTACACGCACTTACACGCACTTACACGCACGTACACGCACTTACACGCACTTACACGCACTTACACGCACGTACACGCACTTACACGCACTTACACGCACTTACACAAACTTACACGCACTTACACTCACTTACACACAATTACACGCATTTACACGCACTGACATGCACTTACACCCACTAATACGCACTTACACATTCTTACACGCACGTATACACACTTACACACACTCACACGCACTTACACACACTGACTCACACTTATACGTACTGACACGCACGTACACGCATTTACACGCACTTTCATGCACTTACACACACTTATATGCACTTACACACAGTTACACGTACTTAGACGTAATTACACAAACTTACACGCACTTACATGCACTTAAATGTACTTACACGCACTTACACGCACTTACACGCACTTACACAAACTTACACGCACTTTTACACACTTACATGCACTTACACGCACTTGCACGCACTTACATGCACTTACACGCACTGACACGAACTTAGACGCACTTACACGCAGTTACACTCACTTACACGCACTTACACAAACGTAGATGCACTTACACGTACTTACACAAACTTACACGCACTTACACACACTTATATGCACTCATACGTACTTTCACGCACTTACACAAACATACACGCACTTGTAGCACTTACACAAACATACACATACTCACACGCACTTACACGCACTTACACGCACTTACAACTACTTACACACACTTAAACGTACTTACACGTATTTACATGCACTTATACACACTTACACACACTTACACACACTTACACGTACTTACACACACTTACACGAACATACACGCACTTACACACACTGACACAAACTTACACGTACTTACATGCATTTACACGGACTTCCATGCACTCACACACACTTACACGTAGTTACACACACTTACACACACTTACACATACATACACGTTCTTATACGCACTTACACACACATACATGCACTGACACGAACTCACACATACTTACACGAACTTACACACACTTATACGCACTTACTTGAACTTACACGAACTTACACGCATTTCCACACACGTATACGCACTTACACGCACTTACACACACTTACACACACTTACACAAACGTACACGCACTTACACATACTTACACGAACTTACACGCACTTACACGCACATACACGTACTTACACGCACTCAAACGCACTAACACGCACTTACACACACTTACACAAACTTAAATGCACTTACACGCACTTACACAAACTTACACGCACTTACACACACTGACACGCACTTACACCCACTAACACTCACTTACAAATACTTACATGCACTTACACGCACTTACACACACTTACACACACTTACACATACAAACACGCACTTATACGTACTTACACACACTTACACGCACTTACACACACTGACACAAACTTACACGTACTTACACATATATACACGCACTTACACACACTTTCACACACTTACACGCACTTACACGTCCTTACACGCACCTACACGCACTTACATGCACTTATATGTACTTACACACACTTACATGCACTTATACACACTTACACCAACTTACACGCACGTACACGCACTTACACGCACTTGCACGCACTTACACGAACTTATACAAACTTACACGTACTTACACATATATACACGCACTTACACACACTTTCACACACTTACACGCACTTACACGTCCTTACACGCACCTACACGCACTTACATGCACTTATATGTACTTACACACACTTACATGCACTTATACACACTTACACCAACTTACACGCACGTACACGCACTTACACGCACTTGCACGCACTTACACGAACTTATACAAACTTACACGTACTTACACATATATACACGCACTTACACACACTTTCACACACTTACACGCACTTACACGTCCTTACACGCACCTACACGCACTTACATGCACTTATATGTACTTACACACACTTACATGCACTTATACACACTTACACCAACTTACACGCACGTACACGCACTTACACGCACTTGCACGCACTTACACGAACTTATACAAACTTACACGTACTTACACATATATACACGCACTTACACACACTTTCACACACTTACACGCACTTACACGTCCTTACACGCACCTACACGCACTTACATGCACTTATATGTACTTACACACACTTACATGCACTTATACACACTTACACCAACTTACACGCACGTACACGCACTTACACGCACTTGCACGCACTTACATGCACTTACACATATGTTTACGCACTTACACGCACTTACAAACACTTACATGCACTTATACACACTGACACCAACTCACACGAACGTACACAAATTTACACACACTTACACACATTTACACACAGTTACACGCACTTACACACACTTACACGCACTTACACGCACTAACACACACTTACACGCACTTACACGCACTTACACGTCCTTACACGCACCTACACGCACTTACATGCACTTATATGTACTTACACACACTTACACAAATGTCTACGCGCTGGCATGCACTGGCATGCACTGGCACGTACTTACACGCACTTGTACATACTTACATGCACTTACATGCACTTACATACTTACACGCACTTACACGCACTTACACGAACTTACACGCACTTACACAAACTTACACGCACTTACATATACGTACACGTACTTTCACGCACTAACACGCACTTACACATACTAACACGCACTTACACAAACTTACATGTACATACATGCACTTACACGTACTTACAGACACTTACACACACTTACACGCACTTGCATGTACTTGCACACACTTACATGCACTTACACGCACTTACATACACTAACGCGTACTTAGACGCAATTACACACACATATACGTACTTACACGTTCTTTACAGGAACTTACATGCACTTGCACGTACGTACACACACTTACACGCACTTATACGCACTTTCATGCACTTGCACGCACTTACACGAACTTATACAAACTTACACGTACTTACACATATATACACGCACTTACACACACTTACACGTACTTACGCGCACTTACACGCACTTATATGCACTTCCACAAACTTACATGCATTTACACACACTTACACACACTTACACGCAGTTACATGTACATACACGAACTTACAGGAATGTATACGTACTTACATACACTTACGCAAACTTCCACGTACTTGCACACACTTACACGCACTTACACGCACTCACATGCACTTAGATGCACTTACACATACTTACGTGCACTTACACACAATTACACATACTTACATGCACTTACACGCACTCACACACACTTACACGAACTTAAACACACTTACACGCACTTGCACGCACAGACACAAACTCACACACACTTACACAAACTTACACGCACTTATACGCACTCACACGCACTTACACGTACTCACACGTACTTACACGCACTTACACGTACTTACATATACTAACATGCACTTACAGGCGCTTATACGTACTTACACACACTTACACACACTGACATGAACTCATACGCACTGACACGCACTTACATAAACTTACACACAGTTACACGTACTTACACAAACTTAAAAGAACTTACATGCACTTCCACGCACTTTACACACACTTACACGCACTTACACTCACTTACATGTACTTACACGCACGTACAACCACTTACACACACTTACATGCACTAAAACATACCTACTCGCACTTACACACACTTGTACAAACTTACACGCACTGGCACACACTGGCACACACTTACACTTGCTTACACGCACGTACATGCACTTACAAGCACTTACACGCACTTAGAGGTACTTACAAACACTTACACGCACTTACACGTACTTACACGTACTTATATGAACTTACACGCACTTACATGCACGTACACGCACTTCCACTTACTTACACGCACTTACACACACTAACACGCACTTACACATACGTACACGTACTTACACACACTTACACGCACTTATACGCACTTACACGCACTTACACACACTTACACGCACTTACACATACTTACACATACTTGCATGCACTTCAACACACTTACATGCACTTACACGCACTTACACACACTTATACGCCATTACACGCATTTACACGCACTTACACGCATTGACACAAACTCACACAAACTTACACGCACTCACACGCACTTACACACACTTATACGCACTTACACATACTTACACGCACTTACACACACTTACATGCACTTACATGTACTTATACACACCTACACGCACTTACACGCACTTGCATGCACTTGCACACACTTACACGTACTTACACGCACTTCCGCGTACTTACACATACTTGCATACATTTAAACATACTTACACGCACTTGCATGCACTTTCACGCACTTATACGTACTTACACACACTTACACGCACTTACACAAACGTACACGTACTTACACGCACTTACACTTATACGCATATATATGCACTTACACGCACTTACACATAGTTACACACACTTATACGCACTTACATGCACATACACGCACTTACATGTACTTACACGAACGTATACGTACTTACACACACTTACACGCACTTACACATACTTGCACGCACTTACACGTACTTACACGCACATACATGCACTTACACGTACTTACACCCACTTACACAAACGTACACGCACTTATACGCATGTACACGAACTTACACGCAGTTACACGCAGTTACACGCACTTACACGCACTTACACGCACTCACACGCACTTATACGCACTCACGCATACTTACACGCATTTACACGTACCTAGACGCACTTACACGCACTTACACGTACTTACATGTACTTACACGCACTTACACGTATTGACACAAACTCACACGCACTTACACGCACTTACATAAACTTAAATGCACTCACACGAACATACACGAACTTACACAAACTTACATGCAATTACACGCACTTACACACACTTATACGCACTAACACACACTTACATACACTTACACGTCCTTACACAAACGTACACGCACTTACACGCACTTACACAAATTCACACGCACTTACACTCACTCACACACACTTTGACGCACTCACACGTACTTACACACACTTACACATACTAAGAGGCACTTACGCACACTTACACGCACTTACACACACTTACACCCACTTACATGCATTGACACGAACTCACACGCACTTACACGCACTTACACGTACTTACACGCACTTACACACACTTACACATACTAAGAGGCACTTACGCACACTTACACGCACTTACACACACTTACACCCACTTACATGCATTGACACGAACTCACACGCACGTACATGAACTTATACACACTTACACGTACTTTCAAGAAATTACACGAACGTATACAAACTTACACACACTTACACACACTTACATGCACTTAGACACACTTACACGTACTTACACATACATATAACGCACTCACACGTACTTGCATGCACTTGTACACACTTACACGCACTTATATGCACTTACACATACTTACATGCACTTACATGTAATTACACACACTTACACGCACTTTGACGCACTTACACACACTTATACGTACTTACACGCACTTACACATACTTACATGCACGTACACGTACTTTTACGCACTTACACGTACTTACACGCACTTATACACACTTATACAAACTTACACGTATTTACACGCACCTACATGCACTTACACGCACTTACACGCACTTACACGCACTTAAACAAACTAACACGCACTTACACGCACTTACACGCATGTACACGTAGTTATACGTACTTACACGCACTTACATGCACTTACACACACTTACACAAACGTATACACACTTACACACACTTACACGCACTTACACACACTTGCATGCACTTACACGCACTTACACGCACTCACACACACTTACACGCATTTACATGCACGTACATGCACGTACACACAGTTACACGCACTTACACGCACTTACACATACTTACACGCACTCACATGAACTTACACGTACTTACGCATACTTGTATGCACTTACACGTACTTACACGAACTTACACGCACTTACACATACTTACACGTACTTATGCATACTTACACGCACTAACACTCCCTTACACATACTTACACGTACTTATGCATACTTACACGCACTAACACTCCCTTACACATACTTACACGTACTTATGCATACTTACACGCACTAACACTCCCTTACACATACTTACACGTACTTATGCATACTTACACGCACTAACACTCCCTTACACATACTTACACGTACTTATGCATACTTACACGCACTAACACTCCCTTACACATACTTACACGTACTTATGCATACTTACACGCACTAACACTCCCTTACACATACTTACACGTACTTATGCATACTTACACGCACTAACACTCCCTTACACATACTTACACGTACTTATGCATACTTACACGCACTAACACTCCCTTACACATACTTACACGTACTTATGCATACTTACACGCACTAACACTCCCTTACACATACTTACACGTACTTATGCATACTTACACGCACTAACACTCCCTTACACATACTTACACGTACTTATGCATACTTACACGCACTAACACTCCCTTACACATACTTACACGTACTTATGCATACTTACACGCACTAACACTCCCTTACACATACTTACACGTACTTATGCATACTTACACGCACTAACACTCCCTTACACATACTTACACGTACTTATGCATACTTACACGCACTAACACTCCCTTACACATACTTACACGTACTTATGCATACTTACACGCACTAACACTCCCTTACACATACTTACACGTACTTATGCATACTTACACGCACTAACACTCCCTTACACATACTTACACGTACTTATGCATACTTACACGCACTAACACTCCCTTACACATACTTACACGTACTTATGCATACTTACACGCACTAACACTCCCTTACACATACTTACACGTACTTATGCATACTTACACGCACTAACACTCCCTTACACATACTTACACGTACTTATGCATACTTACACGCACTAACACTCCCTTACACATACTTACACGTACTTATGCATACTTACACGCACTAACACTCCCTTACACATACTTACACGTACTTATGCATACTTACACGCACTAACAAACACTTACACATATTTACACACACTTATACACACTTACACGCACTTGCACGCACTTTCACGCACTTACCCGTACTTACACGCACTTATACGCACTTGCATGCACTTGCATACACTTACACGTACTTACACGCACGTACACGCACTTACATGTACTTATACGTACTTACACACACTTATATGCACTTACACGCACTAACACGCACTTACACGCACTTACACACACTTATACGCACTTACACAAACGTACACGCACTTACACGTACTTACACGCACTTACACGCACTTACACACACTTATACGCACTTACACAAACGTACACGCACTTACACGTACTTGTACCAACTTCCACGCACTTACACGTACTTACACGTATTTACACACACCTACACGTACTTACACACACTTACACGCACTAACACTCCCTTACACATACTTACACGTACTTATGCATACTTACACGCACTAACACGCACTTACACAAGCTTATACGCACTGGCACGCACTAGCATGTACTGGCATGCACTTACACACACTTACACACACTTACACGTACTTACACGCACTTACACAAACTTACACGCACTTACACGTACTTACACGCACTTACATGTACTTTAATATACTTACACGCACTAATACGCACTTTTACATACTTATATACACTTACACCAACTTACGCGCACTTACACACACTTACGCGCACTTACACACACTTACACGCACTTACACGTACTTACATGTACTTGCATGCACTTGCACGAACTTACACGCACTTACACGTACTTACACACACTTACACATACTTACACGTACTTAAACGTACTTACACGTACGTACATGCACTTTACAGGTACTTACATGCACTTACACATACTTATACGCACTTACACGCACTTACACACTTTTTCACGTACTTACACGTACTTACACGTACTTACACGTACTTACACGCACTTACACGCACTTACACACACTTACACCCACTAACATGCACTTACACGTACCTATACAAACTTACACGTACTTCCACGTACTTACATGCAGTTACATGCACTTACACGCACTTACACGCACTTACACATACGTACACGACTTTATACGTACTAACACGTACTTACACGCACTTACACGCACTTGCACGTACTTACACGCAGTTACAAGCACTCACACACACTTACACGCATTTACATGCCCTTACATGCACTTACACACAATAACACGCATTCACTAACACTTACACTCACTTACACGCACTGACACGAGCTTACACGCACTAACGCGTACTTACACACACTTACACACACTTACACAATAGTAAACGCACTTACATGCACTTACACAAACTTACTTGCATGCACTTACACACACTTACACTCACTCACACGCACTTGCACGCACTTACACACACTTACACGTACTTACACGCACTTACACGCACTTACACATACATATACGAACGTACACGCAGTGATACCCACTTGCACAAACTTGCACGCACTTACATGCACTCACACGCACTTACACACACTCAAACATGCTTACACATACTTACATGCACTTACACGCACTTACACGCACTTACATGCGCTTACACGCACTTGCACGCACTTACACGCACTAACATAAAATCACACGTACTTACACCCACTTACACGCACTTACACACACTTATACACACTTGCACGCACTTACACGTACTTACACGCACTTACACACACTTACACGTACTTACACGCATTTACACGTACTTACATGCACTTACATGCACTTACACGCACTTACGCGCACTTACACAAGCTTGCACGTACTGGCAGGCACTGGCACGCACTTACACACACTTACACGAACTTACACACACTTACATGCACTCACATACACTTACACGTACTCACACATACTTACATGTACTTACACACACTAACATGCACTCACATACACTTACACACACTTACACATGCTTACACGCACTTACACACACTTACACACACTGACACAAACTCACACGTACTTACATCCACCTATACGCCCTTATACATACTTACACACACTTACACACACTTACACGCACTTACACACACTTACACACACTTACACATACTTGCACATACTTACACGCACTTACTCGCACTTACACGCACTTACACGCACTTACATGCACTTACACGCACTTACACGCACTTACACGCGATGGCACGTACTGGCATATACTTACACGCACTTACACGTGCTTATACACACTTACATACACTTACACGCACTTACATGCACTTACATGCACTTACACGTACTTACACGAACTTACATACACTTACACGCACTTACACACACTTCCACGTACTTACACTCACTTACACGGACTAACGCGCACTTACACATACTTACACACACTTACACACACTTACACGCACTTACACGGACTTACATGCACTTACACACACTTACACGCACTTGCACATACTTACACAAATGTACACGTACTTACACGCACTTATACAAACATACACGCACTTACACGTACTTACACGCACTTACACGCAATTACACACACTTACATGCTCTTACACGTGCTTACACGCACTTACACGTACTTACACGCACTTATACACACTTACACGCACCTACACACACTTACACAAACATACACACACTTACACGCACTAACACACAGTTACACATACTTACACGCACTTACATGAACTTACACATACTTGCACGTACTTACACGCACGTACACACACTTACAAGCACTTACACGCACTTACATACACTTGTATGCACTTGCGCACACTTACATGCACTTACACACACTTACACATACTTGCACGTACTTACACGCACGTACACACACTTACAAGCACTTACACGCACTTACATACACTTGTATGCACTTGCGCACACTTACATGCACTTAAACGCACTTACACATACTTATGCGCACATAGACGCACTTACACACACTTACACGCACTTATATACACTTACACGCACTTATACGCACTTACACACACTTAAACATACTTACACACACTTACACAAACTTACACGCACTTACGTACACTTACACGCACTTACACGCACTTACACAAACTTACACGCACTTCCGTACACGTACACGAATGTGCACGCACTTACACGTACTTACACGAGCTTACACGCACTTACATGTACTTACACGCACTTACACGCACTCACACGCACATACACACACTCACACGCACTTGTACATACTTACACACACTTACACGTACTTATACGTACTTACTCATACTTATACGCACTTACACACACTTACAGGCACTAATACGCACTTACACATACTTACACGCACTTACACAAACTTACATGCACTCACACAAATGTATACAAACTCACACGAGCTAATACACAATTACACATACTTACACACACTTACACATACTTACACGCACTTACACGTACTTACACACACTTACACGCACTTACATGAACGTACACACACTTACACACACTTACACGACCTTACACACACTTATATGTACTCAGATATACTTACACGTACTCACACATACTTACACGCACTTACACACACTTACATAAACTCACATACACTTACACACACCTACAAATGCTTACACGCACTTCCACACACTTACACGCACTGACATGAACTCACACGTACTTACATCCACCTATACGCACTTACACATACTTACACACATTTACACGCACTTACACGCACTTACACACACTTACACATACTTACACGTACGTATACGTACTTACACGTACTAACGCACACTTACACGTACTTACACGCACTTACACGCACTTACACGCACTTACACGCACTTACACGCACTTACACGCACTTACACGCACTTACACGCGATGGCACGTACTGGCACATACTTACACGCAGTTACACGTACTTACACGCACTTACATACACTTACACGCACTTGCACGCACTTACACGCAGTTACACGTACCATAATCCACTTACATACACTTACACGTACTTACACGAACTTACACACACTTACACGCACTTACACACACTTCCACGTACTTACACTCACTTACATGTACTAACGCGTACTTACACATACTTACACGCACTTACATACGCTTACACGCACTTACACACACTTACACGCACTTACACACACTTCCACGTACTTACACTCACTTACATGTACTAACGCGTACTTACACATACTTACACGCACTTACATACGCTTACACGCACTTACATAAACTTACACGCACTTACATGTACATACACGCACTTACACGCACTTACACGCTTTTACACACACATACATGCACTTATACGCACTTACACGCACTTTCATGCACTCTCACGCACTTACACGTACTTACATGCACATACACATACTTACACAAACTTACACGCACTTACACGCATTTACACGCACTTACATGCACTTAGACACACTTACACGTACTTACACACAATTACACGACTTTATACGCACTTACACGCACTTACATGCAATTACATGCACTTGCACGTAGTTACATGCACTTGCAAGCACTCACACGCACTTACACACATTTACATGCACTTACATGCACTTACACACAATTACACGCACTTACACACACTAGTATGCACTTACACGCACTGACACGAGCTTACATGCACGTACACCCACTTACACACACTTATACGCACTTACACGAACATACACACACTTACAGGCACTTACACAGTTTACACAAACTTACATGCACTTACACACACTTATACGCACTCACACGCACTTACATACACTTACCCGCACTAACACGCACTTACACACACTTACACGTGCTTACACGCACTTACACGCACTTAGACGTACTTACACGCACTTACACGTACTTACATGCACTTACATGCACTTACACGCACTTACACACACTTACACGTGCTTACACGCACTTACACGCACTTAGACGTACTTACACGCACTTACACGTACTTACATGCACTTACATGCACTTACACGCACTTACGCGCACTTACACAAGCTTACACGTACTGGCACGCACTGGCACGCACTTACACATACTTACACAAATTTACACACCCTAATATGCACTCACATACACTTACACGCACTCACACATACTTACACACACTTACACACACTTACATGCACTCACATACACTTACAAAGACTTACACATGCTTACACGCACTTACACACACTTACACACAATGACACGAACTCACACGTATTTACATCCACCTAAACGCACTTACACATACTTACACACACTTACACACACGTACATGCACTTACACATACTTACACACACTTGCACATACTTATACGCACTTACACACACTAATGCACATTTACATGTACTTACACGTACTTACATGCACTTACACGTACTTACACGCACTTACACGCACATACACGCACGTACCCGCACTTACACGCGATGGCACTTAGTGGCACATACTTACACGTACTTACAAGTACTTACACATTGTTACATACACTTACACGTACTTACATGCACTTACATGCACTTACACGTACTTACACGAACTTACACACACTTACACGCACTTACACACACTTCCACGTACTTACACTCACTTACACGTACTAACGCACACTTACACATACTTACACGCACTTACACACACTTACACGCACTTATACGCACTTACACGCACTTACACGCACTTGCACGTACTTACACGAACGTACACGTACTTACACGCACTTCTACACACTTACACACACTTACACGTACTTACACGCACTTACACGCACTTACACACACTTTCACTCTCTTACACGTGCTTACACGCACTTATACGTACTTACACGCACTTATACGCACTTACGCATACCTACACGCACTTACACAAACATACACACTTACACGCACTAATACGTACTTACACATACTTACATGCACTTACATGAACTTACACATACTTACACGCACTTACATGCACTTGCGCACACTTACATGCACTTACACGCACTTACATGTACTTACATGCACATACACGCACTTACACGCACTTACACGCACTTATACACACTTACACGCACTTACACGCACTTACACACACTTACACACACTTACACGTACTTACACACACTTACACAAACTTACACGCACTTATGTACACTTACACGCACTTACACGCACTTACACAAATGTGCACGCACTTACACGTACTTACACAAACTTACACGCACTTACATGCACTTACACACACGTACACGCACTCACACGCACTTACACACACTCACGCGTACTTATACGTACTTACACGTACTTACACGTACTTATACATACTTACACACACTTATACGCACTTACACACACTTTCAGGCACTGACACGAACTCACACACACTTACACGCACTAACATAAACTTACACACACTTACACAAACGTATACAAACTTACACAAGCTTATACACAATTACACGTACTTACACTCACTTACACACACTTACACGCACTTACACGTACTTACACACACTTACACGCACTTACATGAAGGTACACACACTTACACGAACTTACACACACCTATATGCACTCACATACACTTATATGCACTCACACATACTTACACGCACTTACACACACTTACATACACTCACATACACTTACACACACTTACGAATACGTACACGCACTTACACACACTTACACGCACTGACACGAATTCACACGTACTTACATCCACCTAAACGCACTTATACATACT
>SZWC01029550.1:6614-22942 GCA_023375785.1 Penium margaritaceum | reverse complement strand
CACCAACGCACGCACTTACCGATGCCGGAAGACGCCCCAGTGATGAGCGCAGCGCAGCCGCGTCCCACCTTCATCCTTGCCCACGACGACGAGGACGACGACGACGAAGACAGGGAAGCAAGGGGCCACCACGAAGCCGTGAGAGAAGGTGAAGCAAGAGAGAAATCCTCAGATTTGCGCCGTTGTCGCGCACTCTCGCAAACACAGCCCTACTCGCTGCTGTCTGTCTGCATGCCTCGTCGTCCAGGAACGCAGGGAGCGGGTGGCGGATCCTCCTCTGACGTCACCAGCTTCACGAACACGTCGCCGTGCTTGAACAAAAGCGGTTTCGAATTTGAACCGGACAGAGAAGTGTCTTTTGGCGAAAAAACCTCAAACACTGCCGGACCCCAGGTGGGCGATGGGACACCCAAGTCAACCGGATGCAGCCCGAGTTATTGACCAGTGAGGAATTTGAATGATTTTCGATATTTTAATTATTATAAGATTTAGTTTTAATTCCTTAGTTTAGCAACAGTGTAAGATTCATTCAATATCACATCATTCATCCAATGAAGCAAATTTAAGGCAATACATGTTATCTCTAAAATCTACATACCCCCCCTAATCTTTGAATTAAATTTTAAAAAATCACATGTTCTTACTAGATAGGATATTTCTTTCAAATCATTTATTGGACCACCAAAAACACAATTCTCAAAAATGGTGGAATTATAGGGTTGGCCAAAGAGCTTGGATGCCCGCACTGCACTCAACATTAAGCTAGCATACCCGCGAGTCCAGATTTTGACATGGCATGCCCATCTCTTAAAAGAAAGGAACAGGGTATCTGACCCTCGCTCGCCATGCTCGGTCAACGACATGCTTCGCTGATCAAGCATGGCGACAATGGCCATGTTGAAAGACAGCTCCTAGCACTGCTGTTGCTAGCGTGGCAATGCAAGCCAGCTAGCTAACTCACTAGCACACACAGGTGGAGGTGAGAACAGCAAGGGGTTGGCTAGGGACACAAACACAAGTGTCAGAAGCTGCAACTGTTTAAATGTGCAGAGAGAGATGACAACTGAGGTCTGGCCAACCTATATAGTGCCACGGACCTAGTGGATGCACACACACACACACACACACACACACACACACACACACACACACACACACACACACACACACACACACAGCGCACAACGGCGCTATTTTTCTAGCAGGACAAAACAGTGGCATAAATACAGTTTTGGACACAATCCCCTGCAGACTCGTCAGAACGACGAGCCGTTTGAACCAGAACGGCCACGTCGACGAGATCTACATCCTGATAGGCTGCACGCCTACGTTCTCTGACACGGCACGAGTCGGGGTGAATGCCGTAGAGGATGATCTGGAGGGCAGAGTATTGCGCAGGAGCGTCGTCTCCAAAATCCTCGTACAACTGGATCGCCCGGCGCCAGTAATCGGCTGCAGACTCCTGAACAGTCTGGCAGAGGGAGTTGAAGTCGGCGAGGCGCTAGGATGTCAACGCCAGGGTGGCGCCCTCAAACAAAGTGACGGCCAGTGCCCATGCCGCGCAAGGGTCAGCTCCTAAGCCGGTCAACGAATCGCCAAGGAACCCACTGAAGTCCTTGGTGAAGTCCGGGGCGGCCTTCATCAGGCCGGAAGCTGCACGGAGTGCCATGTGTGTCTGAGCGGGGTCAGACGCCTGATATGGTGCGAGGTAGTAGGGGAGGACTCCCTCGCTCATAGCCCACATGCGAAAGCGTGGCTCCCAAGACTTGAAGTCGTTCCCAGTCCGGAAGACGGGCGGGTCTGACTCAAACCACTTGGGTGGCTTGACCGTCGGCAGGGCAACGGTCGAGGCCACTGCGGGGCCAGGCATCGAGGAGGCAACTCCCTTACCCAGACGGGCCCGCAGGGCCAGCTCCTCAAAGCTTAGTGGGCGGGGGGATGAGCTCGGGTTAGCGTTAGAGCTGGAGTTGGTCCCCTGGAGGGTTGCATTGGCCTCACACGCTCTGCGACGAGCCTCCAGGCAGATGAGGCGCGCTCGGAGCACCTCTTCCTCGCCCTCCTCGCCGGAGTCGGAGAGGTTCTCCGCGACTTCGTCACCATTCCCGCCGTGGGCAAGGTGATCCTCGCTCGGGTTAGTCGACGGACGCTGCTGCTGCTGCTGGGGCAGCAAGCCCCTGAGCATATCCTGTAGTTCGGCCACCTGCCTCGTCAAGGTATCGCGGCTCTCCGCCTGTAGGTCCGCCAGTGCGCGCACTTGGCGCGCCAATGTAGTCGGGCTCGGCGACCGCTACTGCTGCTGTTGCAGCGGTGGCTGCTGGTGTTGTGGCGGCGGCTGCTGCTGTCGCTGCTGCTGCTGCTGCTGTTGCATTGGCTGCTGTTGCTGTAGTGGCGGCTGCTGCTGCTGCTGCTGCTGCTGCTGCGACTGCTGCTGCCGCTGTGGTGATGATGGCGGTGGTCGACGTTGACCGCTAACGGCGCTGCCCTTGGTAGCTGCGTCCGCAGCCATACTGGAGGAGGGTTGCTTCGGCATGGCAACTGGTTTCCTCCCCTGTTTTTCCCCTCCACGGAAGTCCTCCGCGGAGCGTCTCCACGAAACCGCCCTCACGCGGAAATTCCTCCACGCGGAACTCCTCCGCGGATCGTCTCCGCGGATACCCTCCACGGTGAACTTCAACGCGGAAGCTCACCGCGGATCACCGCGGATTATCGCGGATGACCGTGGAGTACCGCGGATGACCGCGGAGTACCGCGGTTTACTGCGGTTCACCGGCAATGACCGCGGTCACCGCGGTCGCGCCGGTGTAGAACGCGGCGGGCTGCTGAGGTCCGCGGTCGACCCGTTCCGCACCCGCAGCTCCGCGGTCGCAGGTCCGCGGCGAGCAGTGCCGGTGTTTTCCTGAGCGGCCGCGGAGGTGGAGCTGCGCGGATGTGGACCTGCGGCGGAGCTGTGCGGATTCGCGGAACACCGCGGATCTGGACTGGCGACGTCACCGCGAGGTGGCAAATGCGGAACGTCGAGTGCCTCCGCGGCACTCGACGCGTGTTCCGACGCGGTCGCGTGGTAGCCGCGCCCGCCGCGGAAGCTTTGTCACCGCGGAGCACCGCAGAACGACCGTGGAACGACCGCGAATCGACCGCGAAACGACCGCGGATTGACCGCGGATTTTATAAAACGCGGTCGAAGTGGTGGTGGGCCCTCCCAGGACCTCCCGCCGAGACCGTGGGCACTGCTACTGCTGCTGCTGCTCCTCAAGGCAACGGCTGCGGTTGCTCACGACTTCTTCGGCTGCTGCGTCTCTGCTGCGCAGCTATGCGAGCACTGGCTCGCTGCTCTGATACCATGAAAGACAGCTCCTAGCACTGCTGTTGCTAGCGTGGCAACGCAAGCCAGCTAGCTAACTCACTAGCACACACAGGTGGAGGTGAGAACAGCAAGGGGTTGGCTAGGGACACAAACACAAGTGTCAGAAGCTGCAACTATTTAAATGTGCAGAGAGAGATGACAACTGAGGTTTGACCAACCTATATAGTGCCACGGACCTAGTGGATGCACACACACACACACACACACACACACACAGCACACAATGGCGCTATTTTTCTAGCAGGACAAAACAGTGGCAAAAACACAGTTTTGGACACAATTCCCTGCAGACTCGTCAGAACGACAAGCCGTTTGAACCAGAACGGCCACGTCAATGAGATCTACATCCTGATAGCTGCACGCCTACGTGCTCTGACACAGCACGAGTCCACAAAATACAGAAGTCTTCTGGGCGCCCGTCGCCACCGGTTGCCGGCCTGCTGCCGCTGTCGCCAGTCTCAGGGATCTGCACGTGAATGGACATGAGCCGAGGGATTAGCGTAAGCTGTGTACAACACACAAAACAACACATGTGACCGTCGCTCGATCGCGACCGTCACTCCCTCGCAAGATCGCCATGGAGCAATGACCCTTTTTTTTCAACGCGCAAACCCCCTATTACGATTTAGGGTTTTGAATGTTGAGCATGAGCTAAGCACGCGCAAAACATAAAACCCTACACCGTAATAAGGGATTTGCGCAGCGATCGCTCCATCGCAATCAAGAAAAAACACCCATTTCAAATTATGGACTCTTTTCTCGTGGCACAAAACCACCCCTCGTCTGCAGGAAAAAAATACTTCCAAACCCAACCTCTCTTTACATTCGGGGTTGTGGGTTTTATTTTTTGCGCAAGCATCTCCTAGGTCCCGCGGTTTTCGGGCCCAGAAGATTCTCGTTCCACACATGGGGTTTCTCGAGGACCCCACGCAAACCCCTCCCTCAAACAATCACAAAGACCGCAAAAGAGGGGTTTATCATTGTTCGTGGAGCATGATGATGTCAGCATTCCGATGCTGCATTTCATGCAACGACGACATGGTTTTTTAGATATGTCGCTTCTTTCTTTCGATCTGTGGATATGGCTGCTTTAATTTGGTCTGTACTAGGTACGTCGTTCCTAATTCGGTAGGTGTGGGTACGCCAGCTTAAATTTTGGAGATGGTGGGTATCTAACCGCTCGGTCCTATAAGGTTCACATAGCAATTATATTATTGCTTTATCATAGGTTGCATACCGAATTGGAGTGGCCACAATAACAAATGTTTGCGTTCAGGTCCGCTCAACGGTGTGCACAATCGCCGACAATCGAATTTCTGCAATTTGACTGTTTGAGTGTCCAAGTTAGCATGGTCAACGAGTGTGCATGTGAGACGACTAGTCATCCTTGTATGCGTGTCACCAAATTTTTGGAGCACCTTGAAATTGAAATGAGTCGTTCATTGAATTCAATGATATTTTTCCCACAACTCGACGAATTAGGAACACATGAATACTTCAATCCCGGAAAATGTATGATAAATTGTGGAACATGTATTCTCAGAAAATTGGATTTTACGAATTCATGGATCAGGGGGTGGTTCAAGAATTTTACTTATGAATGATACGAAACTATTAATTTGTATGTTGTGCTATGCGTTTCTCGAATTTACCAAACGTCACATCATAGTAAGTTTTCTTAGGTTATTGATCATCTAATACATGTCATCATGCCACCTCAAATGGCACCCTACAATTGGAAATTGAACAAAAGTTAATGATGAGTTCAGATTCTTTTTTAATTATCTCTTTTTTTTCAGATACTCTTATGCACCGCAATGCAATATGCGTTCATACATAATGTACTTTTTAGGCTTAATATAATTTGTTGCGGACTATATGTTATAAATACGTGGCGTGATGTTTTTCACATTTTCATGTTTTAGTATTGCCACATTGAAGATATCACTCAACAACAAATATTTGTAATGTTCATCAAAATGTGTGCAAGTCACATATACCCACTCTTTTAAAATGTATAGCTCAAGTAAAGCTTTCACATACAAAGTAATACAGGATTCAATGGAACAAAGGAAATACCATAGGCATTTACATACATTGAAAAGGCATTTAGGCCCCCATCCATGAAAAAATGTTTCTCATCAAGAAAACGACGAGCAAAAAATACTTTTTAGCCCAATCCATGCTGGTTGTGACATGAACTATATCATAGCATACCGGGGCACAAGTAAGTGTGAGACATTTCCAGGGCAATGGCCGGGCGTGGGCTGTTTTACAAGTACGTGCTAGTTTGTGCACAAACCAGCCACAATTGAGTAAGATTGGATGCCAAAAAACATGTAAATGTAATGGTTGTCATGAGCAAAGGTTATGGATGGAACACATGACAAGTGTACCAAACTGTTTTTTTAACAAGCGACAGTCGATGTATGTTCCACTCTATTGCGGTTTGATGTATCACCAGAACCTTTGCATCAACTTAACTTTCAATAACAAAAATTCCATGCCCATATCATTGTACAATTTCCTTCTTCATCCGCGAACCAATTTCTGACCAGCATGCAAAAAGACAAGTCCATGAAGTTTTGCATTTCATCCTTCTTGTTTAGGCCAGAGCCTGACTTTTTTGTCACACTGTCATTGAAAGAATGTCCACTATCGCCGATGTAAGGATGGAAACCCCCACCTGTAACGCCGCAAGTGGAAGCATGGGGCTTCATCATAGAGTTGCCTCCCCCAAAGGATTCTCATGTTTCGTGGATAGAGTGGATGGTAATGAAGCATATGTCAAACACCAAATTCATGAGGCCTCCAGGCAACCCACACCATAAGTGTTAGACCTTAGTTGTTCTTCAAAGTGGGATAAAGATTCAAATACCATGGATACAAAGTGCAGACTTCATGGACTTGCATGTGCAAATGGCAGGTAGTTGAAATCTGTTGAAAACATTTGAATACCTAATTCACCAATCAGGTCACTATTGTCCCTTGTACTCCAAAGAACATGCTCAACATCCTGGGAATTGAATAAACCATTAACCAAAAATTAAGTGGCTTAGTTGTATGAATACCTTGTATGAAGGGGATTTTTCTCACACGTACTATATTTCAAACAACATGGATTGGAATTCTTCCCTCTTTCTTGGCACACACATAGCACCCCAATTGGACAAAAAATTGTTGCTAGAATACGAATGAAAATTGCTCCATTATGTTACTGAATTTCATAGAAGGGACATGGCATATCATTCACAAGCCACTGGTGCACAAGTGGGTGGAGTGTGTGAATCAAGACTATGATGTTACATACTGGGCACAAGTGGCTACATCCTTTGAGTGGCACCTCATATTCAGGGTTCACTATGATGCTGTCATTACATTTTGAATGGATACTTGTCATGAATTCCTGGGCTTGTGCTCTAATACACCTTGATGGGCAAAAGATTTTATTCTTCTAGTGCTTTTAACATGATACACCACATGCCAAGACCACCAATGAATCATGCAACCAGTGGTAATGGCAGGTTTGATTGTGATCCGTGCATAAGGTTATTCACCTTTGGAGATGTAACAACCATGTTTACCAAGTTATGAAACGAGAAAATAGGAATGAGGATGGCCTGGAAACTTGCATAGCACAAGCAAATTTATGACTCCTCAATTATTTTTACAGGAATCAGCTTCCAAGCCATCGGACATGTATGGTCCTTCACATAAAAAAGTGTGCAATGAGCATAACCTGCTCATAAATTTTCATGTTATCGTCTTGTGCATGGTCAGTATCCAGCAAGAATAATCCTAGCATAGTTGTATTGCATCCAGTCCCACAAAAAAACACTGTAACGTTTCCAACTTGTCCATCTCGGCCCCAGCATGTGTCGTCACTTCCACAAATTTTGATTGAAAGAACTAAAACACAAGATATTAGGAAGCTAAAAGATGTGTAGAATGGAATGAGGAATCTTGGGAAAATGGTAAACTGCACAAAACCTACCTCTTCACATAATGATAGGAAGCATCATGAAGATTTTGACTTGGTCCCCATGAGTTAGGCTTGTGCCAAGGAGCAAGCTCGGTATGATGTATAGTTGGTGAGCCAGCTTCAAGCTTCTACTCAAATGATGGATCTTACTTTGGCCAGTGAAGTGGTGGGATCCCTGGCCATCTTCCCTATAGCAATGCATGCCATCCGCTTGCTAGACTGTGTGGGTTTCAAGCGGTTAATACTCGTTCTATCAAAGTGTGAAGAGTCAACATGTGAAAGCTCCACAACCTTGAGCTCAAGATGACCCCGTGCTGGTCGTTCCACGTACATGTGCTTGTTCCAAAATCCATGTACTTTGCATCGATACATGTGGGCTCTCTGCACCCGTGCTAGCCCAAAAAGGTAGGCGCCCTTACAATCCTCAATGGGGGGACAACACGGACACATAATCCGAAACTTTTAGCCCTCGACACTTATTCTTATCAGCTATGCATTTGTAGGGCATATGGTCACAAAGAATGAAGTGATCATGACAAGATTCTGCGTGAAAAAATGGAGAACATGTTTCACGAACAAGGCCAAGACAAAAGAACCCAGTTATTGTAGGATTCATTTTGAAAGTGGTCATAGTGCCTATCAAGAGATCTATGTATAACACAGAGGAATTTATTCTCTCCAAGGAGTGAGGTCCTTCCCCAAAAACACCTGATTTACCACAACCTCCTAATCCTACTACCTTTCCCAGTCCTACTGATCCACATCCCTATTTAGCTGGAAGAGTAGTTTGTCGACGATTGATTTGAAGGGAAAAATGTAAGATGTTGGTGGTATCGTGTAAGAAGGCGCTCAGTGGTGGTAGGTGGCCGTGATGCACCACATGGAGGCAGATGTGAAGGAGCAATGTCCAACAGTCAAGTTTTATGATTGGATGGACAGGAGCCTGGAAAGCATGAGGCTAGTTGCGTTGCACAACAGGTGGCATCCGAGGCTGGGGTGTTGGATAGAGAGGGACCTTTTCAGTAGCGGGCTGGTTTCGTGGAGTATTGGATGGCAATTAATGCTATGCTATGGGTTGAAAAGAGACTTGAAAAGCAAGAGACTAGTACTGTAGAGCAAGGGGCAGTGGCCAAGGCTGAGATGGGGGATGGTAATGGGCTTGGTCACCCGCGGTGGGGTTGTGTGGAGCATCAGGTGCAATTTGGGGCTTAGCCATGGATTGCGACATTAACCACTCAGCGAAGACTAGACATGCCTGATGAAAAACTTTTGGATGGTGTGAATCATCCAGTTCCAACACGTTCTCAGCCACAACTCTTGGGTTGGCCGGACCACCACTTGGAGATTGACATGGAAGAGTGTGTGGCTGGCGGTAGTGTGCAAGAACAAGCAAACAAGCATGACCCTTGGACACCGGGTTGCGAGGCGGAAAATGTTGGATGAGGTTGGGCATTTACTAAAGGGAAAATTCCAACAGCACGAGAACAAGAGGATGGACATGCCGAATGTGTTGATTTATGGACTAGCAATGAGACGGAGGAATTGACCTTCAACTTGTGGAATTTGATTCATATCTGGAGCACCATAGCACTAAAAGCGGGTACTTCAGAATCAACTTACAAAAATTGTATGTGTGGTGTACTTGTCCTGCTGACTGACCTCATTTGATGATAAGGTACAACACATTGTCAAAAATCCACCCATAATGACTATGCATGGCAACCATCCAGTAGTATAACGTGATAAGACGCCTAACTGAGGGGCAATCACAGACCCTTCCTCGTCACGATATCTCAATGCAAACATCTATCACCTTCTGACAACATTGTCTACCTTCCATGTGATATTGCTCACGTAGACAGTTATGGGTCCCTAACATGTCTCTGTATGTGTTGTACATGTCCACGAACTTAACTTCATACATGTGAGACCAAGGGGCTCCAGTGGAAATCCTAGAAGTGGTCCCCATGCAGGTTTGAAAAGAGTGTCTATGGCCCATAGAGGAAATCTTAGAAGATGATTTTACAGGGTAATGTAGCTTAAATACCCGTAAAACACAAAGCGTGACTCTCATCCACCCAGCACTGGCAAATTAAAAACCCAAAGGCCAAGCATGTTCCCATACTCGATCTCAACTTACGTCGTCAAGCGAGGAAAATAAATGGTCAGTACCATATGGAAAATTGACGTTGAGCAGAAAAATCCATTGATCGATTGCTATGCCAGTTGAGGATATTTGGAGGTTTGAATGGTAGCGTGCGAGGTCGGTGATCACCGACTTTCATCCCTCATCATTGATCAGCCAAAGTCTCCCTATCACCATGGACACCATGGAACTCGGCCGTGAGCTTGGAAAAGAAGACAAAACCATCAATTACAATGTGAAACCATTAATTTAAGGAAGAAAAAATTTAAAAAACCCATCCCTTACTAAAGAAAAGGGTTTTGGGTCTTATATTTGTACACGCATCTGCCAAGCCACACGCTAGCAGGGCTCGGCACGTTTCCTTCCAGTGCATGGGGAGTCCTTAACTCCCTTCAAACCTTACTCAAACCTCCCTTGAAAGTATCACAAACCCAACAATTTCAAGGTTTGTGATTCATGTTGTTGAGTTTTATCTCATGCATCCACAATGCATGACATGGTGCTCAACATGCCCTTTTCCCTTTACTCCTTGTTACTGGTCTAGCGATGTGATGTCGGATAGACGGTTGGGTTGTTTATATCGGCAGTGGGAGGATGCATTGTTTTTTTTTAAAATTGGTTACTAACAAACATTAATATGGAATGGCAACAATTTTGTGGACTAACAAAAAATACGTCAATGTTTAGAAAGAGGAGATGCCCCTATTGTATGCACTAGTTACTCATGGTGACCAAACAACCGAAAAAGGATCAAGTTATTTGGTATGCTTCTTTTCACCAATGTCTCCACGCAAGGCTCTAGAGGTGTAGTCTAATTCCTATGGAGAGCCCATCTAGGGTGGGGACCTCTACCAAATACCTTGAATTTGGCATGATCGCCAGTGAAAAACAGGTGACAAGCCATAATGTCTCGCCACCTTTTCTGGAGGTTTTAGTAGAGGGTGAATAGACGTTGTCTAGATGTCCATCTTGTAACAAGCCACAAGTGGTATAAATGTCCACAGAAAAACATATAATATTTCTCAAAACTGCCACTTTGTTTACACCACAATGTTCACGTCTCCCCTTTACGGATTTGTACCACTTTCCTTTCCTTCTACTCTCACATACGTACCAAAAATCCCGGTCGCCTTAGTTTTCCTAGTCACTAGCCATGCACAAATTGCGGCTGGAGGAGGCATAGACCAGGTACTAGGAATAAAATCACCATACTTTTTAGATGTGACTTCATGACGACATCAATGCCCTTACGCTTTCATATACGACATGAAAGGTGCATGCGTGGTGCAAAGACAACTCCTTGGAAAATTTTTCCCACTTAAAAATCCATGGTTTATGAAAGAAGTTGGAATAGCTCAAGTTACATTCCATGTACGCATAAAAACACAGAAAGAATTGTTTTCATCTCAGAAGAATAAACGACGTACCCAACCAACAAGTGATAATGTGCATGCTCCAATAGTAGTAGATAGATGATATTAACTTGGGAACCTTTTTCATTCTCTCCAACATGGTGGATGGCTGATTTGTGTTTCTCGTGACACTTTTACAGATGGTTGCTTTTTGTGTGCCTAGTGGGGGATAACAATGACACTTTCACCTTATGGGTATTTGAGCTATTTCCCCATTTTAAGATTTCCTTTCTCAACATTTTCCTCATAAATCTATAGCACTTAGTTTAAAATACACCAAAGATTATAGTGTATAAAAATGTAGTTTGTGGACTATTTTTATGATGAACGTGATCTTATAATTTAGTGCCCTTGTCTTGCGGGATTGAGGGGAATGTATTGGAGACTTAAATGCCAGAGAGATACCAACGTACTAGANATGTTGAGAAAAATAGAATTCTTAGATCAAGAAGTAAGGTACAACGAGGTCCGAGGTCCTACATATGAAGCAAATGAGGACGCGCCACCCAGTTCGGTTGGCGCGCTCGAACACAATTCCAACGGCTTGTAGCCGTTAACTGGACCAGCCCAAAGTGGGGCGAATTCCTAATGCGGGCAAGGTCATGAGAATGCCCCGCATCATTGATTTCTAACGACGTAGAACATATACTAACTACTTTAACAGAGCTATTTCCCCATTTTAAGATTTCCTTTCTCAACATTTTCCTCATAAATCTATAGCACTTACTTTAAAATACACCAAAGATTATAGTGTATAAAAATGTAGTTTGTGGACTATTTTTATGATGAACGTGATCTTATAATTTAGTGCCCTTGTCTTGCGGGATTGAGGGGAATGTATTGGAGACTTAAATGCCAGAGAGATACCAACGTACTAGATTCTGGTTTGAATATAACCTATGAATATTCCCTTAGCCGGATTGTAGACAAACTGAAGGCATGATAGAAATCGATTGCTTCAAACCTCCAGCATTCCTCATTTCATGCCGGACGACGATTAGACTTTGGTTACATGCTCTCAACCTTGCCCGATGATGAATCTATTTGTTATGGACGTACATCTCATCCAAAATGGTCCGTGAATACGCTCTAATTGAAAAGACCATAGTGAAGAATTACTCTAGCTTGAATGTCTAGTCCCAATTAACCTACTACCAGTATACTGGCATCGGAACCAAATCGTCTACGAACATGATTTTTTTAATAACTTTAATCATGATACCCCTAATGGGACTCGGTTGATTACCATTAAATTATACTTGAATATGTACAATGAAGAAATTGGACCAAGAATTTGATGAATGGCCCATTTGCTTGACTCATGCACAAACAAAAATCAATTTGACTTAAGTGTGAGGTCAAAGGTGATCCGCACCAAACAAAACATCGTATACTAGTGTTGGATACAGTTTTTTATTAGAGAGTCTGTTGCCGAGGGGAAAGAAGAGAGAGTTGAGGGTCGGTGATGGACTAAGGCTAGTTTTCACTATTAAAGAAGACATTTAATGCATTTACTGCTTAGGGCTAGTCTTAAACACTTGCCTTCACCACCTAAGATACACAATTAGTTTCAGAACCACATGGAAAATCTTACAAGTAAAGATATGTGTCCTAAGCATAGTCGAGTTTTCAATTTTCCTGTAAAATTTACACCTTGAAATAGAATTGGAAAGATTTTTCTCTTTCATTCATTTTCTTCTAAGCCCTGGTGGATGATGGCAAGTGTAGAATCACTCCCACAGGGTACACATCTGCCAAAAACTTCTACAAATATGAGGTTGTTTACGCTCATTGTTTTGACACGTGAAATTACTCATGCATTCAAGTCCAATCCCAATCATTTTCCCGACATTGTTCGGAAAATATTTTTAGCTATATGGGATACGGTGAGCCTTACCAATAAGTAGGTCTAACAATATGTAGAATTGGCATTAAGACACTCAGGCATTAAGGAGTTCTTCCTCCCATCACTCTCAGGAGTAAACCCTGAACCAAGGGTTAAGCACTCGACACGACCAAAAAAATACCATTGTTGGCAGTTTCCTAACATGCTTGACAAGTCCCGAGAGCGCTTACTCTGTCCCGTTCTCCTTTTGGCACTCTAGAGAGAGAGNAAAGGGGGGTAACGAGGGGTTTCCTTCTCTTGGATGCCTTTCAATCACCGACGATGTCAGAGAAGAAGAGAGATGGCGATGTTCCCCTCTCCCTCGTGTCAAGTATTGATAGAGCTAGAGTGTGAGAGTGGATCCCCCCCTCTGCTCTCAGGCTTTGGTGAAGCTAAAGAGGGTGAGGGGGTCTGAAGTTCCCCCGTTCCCTTGCCTCTTGGGTTTCAACGGTGCCAAGGAAAGAGAGAGAAGATACCTCTTCCTCTTGTCTCACTCATTGATGGCCCGTGAGAGAGACATAGGGGGTGATGTTCTGCCTCTCCCTTGCCTCTTAGGTGCATGCCATACCAGTGAGGGAGAGACGATTGCTCCCTCCCCTCTAAGGTGCAGACGATAGGAGAGAGGTAGAGAGGAAGTAAGTTTATCACTCCCTTGCCTTGCAAGCGCTGACGACAATAGAGAGGGAGAGCATGTCCTACACTTCTCACCCTCTCTTCTCAAGCGCCGATAGCAGCAAAGAGGGAGAGAGGAGGTGATGCCCCCATTACTTCTCCTCACAAGTACCAATCGAATTAGAGAGAGCGAGAGAGGTTGATGCTCACCGATCCCTCTTTGAAGCGATGATGGCGTGACAAGGAGTGCGGTTTCCCCCTCTCCCTCTCCCCTATTTTGAGGAGACAGACAAGGCCCAAGGGAGGAGGATGACAGAATGGGACAAAAGTCACTCTCCCTCCTTTATTTCCTTCTTCCAATCGCTTGCAAGACCTACGAGAAGAAGGAGAGGTACGTGTTTCTCCCGAGATTGGATGGTATGAGCAGCATCATAGATTGAAAACAATGGCCAGAATTCTTATGTTAAATTAATCCAATGTGTGTAAATAGTTTGATTGTTCAAGCAAGAGGATGTACGTCAAATTTCTTTAATTCAAGACTTGGAATCATGTACTACGAATTTCTTTTCTCTTTTATTTCAGCGAGCACTTGAGGGTTGGCCCACGAGAACAAGGAGAACCACCTCGTTTGACCCAAGAATAGATTGCCAAGAGGAGGAGCACGAGCTCAGTTTGAGCTCTATAAAATATAAGGACTGATGATATATTTACTATTTTACTACCAGAAAATGGAATTTAATACAACTGATTTCCATTGAATTTGTATGAGCAATGGTCTTGCCACATACATCAATGTAGGGTGGCGAACTAAAGTATGGGCACTAATGTTTAAGGCCGAATTCAGATATAGACTGAAACAGACTACTCTCATGGCAAGAAAACATGCTAAAAGAAGCAATATGTCTTATCATATGCCCTTTCTTGGAATGATTATTGATTGGACTGGACTTGTATGTCTGATATTGAAGAAGAGCCAGCTGCTTTCGGATCCATCTCTCATACTTGAAGTGTGCATTTGTCTACTCAGCTTGATCTATTTGCAAATTATAAGAACCCCTTACAGCTCGCCCTGATGACATACCACCAACCTCATACTCGAGGCCCCCTTCGTAATCGATGTTTGTGTCAAGTTGTTGCATCCAAAATTTCCCCTCAAAATTCATTTCCTGTGTTTTTATGAAGAAAATGGTTTGAAAGTGAAGAATTAGAGCACATATATAAACAATTTTTTCTACCACTTTGCAATGGATACAAGATCCAAGCATTGTCTATGGCTTGTAGGCGATGAAGCTCGTGCACTCCATTTTCATACTATTGTTTAATTTGAGGATGCCAATGTAGAGCCTGTGAAAATTCTTCTTGTCTTCTTGGGCCAAGAGCAACACCTAGGAGGCAACTGTGTAATAAGATAGGGGAGGCTTCCACATCATCTAATAGCAAGAACCATAGAACGTAGGGCCAATTTTTTTCTAAGGGTAGATGACACCGTTGGCATCAAACTCCAAGAAAAAAAAACAACCTTTATTCACAGCAAGTAAAGTTATAAGTCATGATCACGTCCTTGATTGTGACCAAGTGTGATAGAATTTCTTGCTTGGGGTCATTGATGGGAATCCACACCTTCGTGCAGGATAATATTCATGCTCGACCACAAGAGATGCCTTTAGTGGCGATGTCAATGCGGCTGGAGTCAACAGGGCAACAGAAAAGGAAAGGGCAACCATTCTTTCCTAACGCGAAGGGCTAGAGGCTGTAGGGCAGAACAATTTACTACTAAATTCATAAAGTTGGAAACACTAAGCCAAAGGCAAAACGAGATGTATGATTATGAGTAACTTCATATTGTGTATAAGCTACAGTCTTCTCTATTGCTAAAATGAAAAATTCAATCTCTAGAATTGAGGAGATGCTTGTTTTCGGTGCACCTCGTATGGCTAGATTTTTTCTCGAAGGTATGAGCCTCTTTCTGAGGTATCATTGATTACTTAAATAATAGTTAGGGAATATATGAAAAATAGGCTCTATGGGGCAAAAAATGAGAGTTTTCTTTGTGTTTTAACCATACAAGACTGTGCCCAATTGTATGGATGAAGCGGAACATGGAATAAATGATTTACATGAAATTCCACTCAATTGGATTCAGAAGGTCAAAGTCTAGGATTCATGAAAAAGGGTATGAATATTAAGTATGTATGAATTTAATGAATAGCATTGAAAGGCATGCACAAGACAATCTTTTTGACCATGTAAAAGTCGATGTCATTCATTATCACATCTATGTATGCCAATATTTTTTTAGCAGCTCGTATTGCGAGGTGTATAGTTATCATGCTAAATTAATCATTGACAATGCTCCCCATGACATCATGAAAGCCCTCTGTAATAATGGGAGTCGAACATGGGCATAAACATTGTTGAGATCCTCATTCTACCTCCAATGCAGACCATGAGGTTATACTAGTGGAATCAAAAAAATATCATACTCGGAGAAAACCCTCAGGAGGATAAGAATGGCAAGATAGCCCTTCTACCCAATCAGTGAGGAAGTTAGGAACGCCCTACCCGACGACTTAAAAAATAAGACTGCCCTGCCCACTCGCTTCACCATGCTCGATCAGCGGCATGCGCCGTTGTTCGAGCGAAGCGAGGTGGGGCATGCCGACCCCCCTTGCGATTCTCGCTCCCGCGCGAGAATCACGATCGAGCGAAAACGTACGTTTTCAAGAGCGAGCGGAAACACTCGTTTTGTGTTCTTTACATTACTCGCAAACCAGAAATTTTTAACATTCAAACCTGAGTCAAACCCTTGCCCAAATTAATTTTGGGGCTTTAGGGTTTTATCACTGCACGAGCTTCCCTTTCAACGCATGGGGAGTCTCGGACCCCCCATGCGAACCATAGTCAGCCCCCCCCCCCCCCCCCCCCCC
>SZWC01029549.1:1684-11746 GCA_023375785.1 Penium margaritaceum | reverse complement strand
GCTGCTGCCGCCGCTGCTGCCACGCTGCTACGGCGGCCGCTACTGTTGCGCTGCTGCTGAGCTGCTGCCGCCGCCGCCTCTGCTGCTGCTGCTCTGCTGCTGCGGCTGTGGGGGGGGGGCAGCTGCACGCACCGCAGCCGGCACACACCTCTACGTGGCGGTACATGCCGATGCTGCTGCCTCAGCAGCTACGATCTCACGTGGTGCGTAGAGTACGTGGACAGCGACCGGCCGTCTCCAACAGGTCCCAGAAGCTCTACTGCAGCGGTGACTCTCACTGCTGCTGCTCTGCTACGTCTCTGCTGCGCAGCTCAGTGAGAACTATCTCACTGCTCTGATACCATGAGAAAGTGCGTAGAAGCTTCCTAGCAACACAGCCGTTGACCAGGCGTCAGTGCCTAGTCAGACAGTGACGACAGTCACAGGTCGTACACACAACGGCAAGGGTTTGGCTAGGAGACACAAGACATAGTGTCAGAATGCTTCAGTATACCATATGTAGAGAGAAATGACAACTGACAGGTGAGAAGATTCCAGGAAGCTTCCTAGCCTTTCTGCTTGCTAGCCTGACAGCACGGGTCTGGCTGGTTGACACACAGGTCATGCAAGGGATAGCAAGGGTAGGGAGGGACACGTGCACTTGTATCTCAAGCTTCAACTGAAGTTAATGCAGAGAGAAATAACAAATGACAGGTCCACAACATAAATAGCCGCCGTGGCTCACGGCGGGTGGCGCACACGGCGGTGCTTGTCAAACCTGAACCGGCCCAAAACCACTGTTTTGGCCATAATTCTGCGCACAAGCGTCCAAACGGAGCGTCGTCTGATCCTACGGATGCACGACAAAACGACAGACACAACGACTGGTCACACGTCTATGTCCGGGAACAGCTGGAGAGTGTAAGAAAACAAACATGTAAATCAGCCTGGCAGGGCTGTCCACCGAGAAAATCCTGAAGACCTCCAAACGTAGTCCGTGGGCTGTGGGAGCCCTCTGGTACACTGGGTAGGCTGCCAGGCTGCCTCCAGCGGGTGGAGCATCACCTCAGGGAACTCTGTCTCCAGCTGGGTTCGCCTCAAGGATCTGCACGAGTATGGACACGGCCGAGTGGTCACAACCAACTGTACAACTGTGTATGACTGACAACATCACAACACTCCCCCATGACGCTATGGTACGCATGTCCATACACGTGCAGAACGCGTGCCGGTGCAACACAAAGTGCTCAACAGGGACCCGGACAATCACCCACGCTCGGACAAGGGTCGCAATCCGATGGAATGAACAGCCCCGAGGAACTTCCCACGTGCCAATGCCTTGGTCAGGAAGTCTGTGCGCTGCAAGTCTGTGCCCACCCAGACGATGGAGATCAACTGCCGCTCCACCAGATCGCGCACGAAATGATACTCGACAGCGATGTGCTTCGTGCGTGCATGGAACACACCAGAGTTCTCAGCGATCGTAAGAGCACTCTGGTTGTCGCATCGGAGGATGATGGTAGGCACGGACTGACCCAAGCACTAGAACAACCGCTGCAGCCACACCGCCTCAGCGGCGCCAGCGCCCAAAGCAACATACTCAGCCTCTGAGGAGCTGCGAGTAATGGACCCCTGCTTGCCGCTGCGCCTAGACATAGCATTGCCACCAAGCAGGAACACGTAACCCGTGCGGCTGCGTCCGTCAGGACTCCATGCCCAGTCGTTGTCGGTGTAGCCATCTACCACAACCGAGCACTGTCTCCGAAAGCATGGCCCGTGATACGGTGTGGATACCACGTACCGGACGACTCGCAAAGCTGCGTGCATAAGTGCGAGCCCGAGGGGACTGACTGAACTGTGCGAGTAGGTTGACAGCGAACGCAATGTCGGGACGCGTGGTCGTGGCCAAGTACATCAATGAGCCAATGATGCGCAAGTACAGGGTCACGTCCACAGTCTCGCCCAGATCGGCTGGGTCTGTCACCTTCAGGGCGTCCTGCCCATCGGGAGTGATGGGTGACGAGACGGCGGGAACAGCGCCAAGGAGGTCAGCAAACCGCTCCCCAACAACCTATGCATATCGTGCCTGATGGAGGAGGAGTGTCCGTCGACGACGATCACGCACAATCTCCATCCCGAGGAAAACAGCCAGTGGACCAAGGTCCTTCATCCTGCAGGCGGCCTGCAGGACCGCCTTGGCCTTCTTCACGGCCTCCAGTGAAGGAGACACAATCAGGAGATTGTCCACATACACCAGAATGACAGTGAGGTGCGCGGCTGTCCGTCGGATGAAAAGTGACCGGTCGGCATCACTCTGGACGTACTCGGCCTGAGTGAGGGTGCGAGTGATCTCTCGGTTCCAGCACCGGGGCGACTGCTTCAGGCCATACAAGGCCTTGCGCAAGCGCCAGACCTTGTTGCCCTCGACCTCAAACCCAGGTGGCTGGACCATGTAGATCTCCTCCTCCAAGGTGCCGTGGAGGAACGCATTGTTCACATCCATCTGGTGCAGCTCCCAGTCATGGTGAGCAACCACACCAAGCAGCGCGCGAGCTGTGGTCATGCGGCCAACAGGGGCAAAGGTGTCAGTGAAGTCAATCCCCTCAAACTGAGAGAATCCCTTGGCAGTCAAGCGGGCCTTATAGCGATCCAGTGAGCCGTCAGGCTTCACCTTCTTGCGGAAGACCCACTTGGCCTGCACGACCTTCCGTCCCTCAGGACGGTCGACCAGCTCAAAGACTCCGTGCTCCCGGATGGCCCTGAGCTCATCCTCACAGGCGGCCCGCCACTGCTCAGCATCCTCTCCTGAGAGATCCTCCTTTAACGTGTCTGGATCAGGGACCGTCAAAGGGGAGCTCCGGGTGGCCAGGACACATGCCTCATGGGTCGGACGGACCGCAACTAGGTCAGCGGCAGCTGCCTGTGCAGCCTCGTGCTCGTCAGCGATCAGCTGGTGCCCAATGGGACAAGCTGGGTGCACCTCCGTGTAGGTGCCTTGGACACTTAGGCCGAGAGCCTTTGTGCCAGGGTCATCACTGTGCACGTTACGCGTGCATCGTCTAGGTGGCGCAACCGCAGTCAAAGGTGCTCGTGAGGCCAGTGGGCGGAGACGCCCACCTGGTCCACGGGAGTAGCCCGAGTCTGAGCTGGCCGACGGTTCTAGCACAGGGAGGGCAGGTGCTGTCTCTGGAGCCGCTACAGGCGTGGGCGAGACAGGCGCGGTAGGCGCGGGCAAAACAGGTGCTGCAGGCACGGACGAGACGGTCGCGGCAGGCGCGGGCGAGACGGTCGCGACGGGCGCGGGTGAGGCAGGCGCCGCAGGCGAAGAGGCGGCAGGTGCAGCCCCGGCAGGCGAAGCAGGCGCTGCAGGTGCAGGCAAAGCAGGCACTGCAGGTGCGGGCGAAGCAGCCGCTGCAGGTGCGGGTGCAGCAGGCGCTGCAGGTGCGGACGAAGCAGGCGGTACAGGTGCGGGCGAGGTAGTCACGGCAGGCGCGGGCGAGGCAGTCGCGGTGGGCGCGGGTGAGGCAGGCGCGGCAGGCGCAGGCGAGACAGTCTTGGCGGGCGCAAGCGGGGCAGGCGTAGAGACTACAGGCCCGACAGCAATGATGGCTGGGTCAATGATGGCAGGGTCAATGGTGGCCAGCGACGGTACCACCCCGGAGGCACCCCGGACGGACTCACCCTGTGGGGTAGACTCCCCCATCCGACGGGAGGCCTCACAGGTGGGAATGTGAGACGCTGCCTCGGTGAGAATGGCAGACAGGTCGCGGTACGACAGTGCCTCAAAAAATAGTGCGTCGCGCGATTCAACGATGCGGTGGCGACCCACATCCCAGAAACGCCATGCTTTGGAGCGCGAGGAGACACCGAGGAAGGCACACATCCGGCCGCGCGGAGAGACCTTGGACCCCTACTGGTCTTCGGTGTACCAGACACAGGCCAAGGAAACCCAGACGCGAGCAAGCCTGAGGTCCGCACGGTGACCGAACCACAGCTCATACGGCGTGACGTGGTCCGGCAAGGGACCATGCGGGAGGCGGTTCCAGACCCACGTCATGTAGGNAAGTGAGTGGTCAGCTCACCGAGATACTCACCGCCGCGGTCAGAGCGGAAGGTGTGGAGGGAGTGACGAGACTGACGCTCGGCCATCACGAGCCACAAGCGCACGGCTAGAGCGGCATCACTCTTGTGGCGGAGGCAGTAGACCCACCGCATGCGGGTGAAGTCATCCGTGAGGGTAAGAAAATACCGACCACGGTCAGCGACAGACTCGACAGGGAGAGGTCCGAGGAGGTCCGAGTGGACAAGCTCCAGGGGACGCTGTGCGCGAGTGACGGAGGCAGGGTGGGTGCATCGATGCATCTTGCCCTGAGCGCAGAACAGACAGTCGGTCTTAGGCAGCTTCTCGAAGGAAGCCGCGTCAAGACCGAGAGCGGGCTGTGTACGAATGAGCCTGGACACAGTGTCCGTGCTCACATGACACAGGTGCCGATGTAACAGGCGCTTGTGGTCAGGAGACAACACCCCCGTGACAAAGACGCGGGCAGATGAGCAAGGGGAAGAGTCAGGAGCAGAGCAGCGCACAATGCGATACAGGTCATCCACAATAGAGGCACGCAACACAACCGTGGAAGTGTCAAGTGCAGTGATCGTGGCATCATCAATGGAGTTGTGAACAGAGAGACCCATCCTCGTGCAGGCACGGACAGAGAGCAGGCTGAGCTCGAGATCAGGCACAAAAAGCACGTCAGAAAGATACACGGGACCAGACGGACCATCGAACCGTACGACCCCTATCCCCTGAACAGGTAGTGACTGCCCAGAACCTGTCCGCACTGACCGAACAGACCCAACAGGACCAAGCACGACAAAGGCGGTACGGTCGCAGGTCATGTGGTGAGTGGCCCCTGAGTCAATGATCCAGTGGCCACTCGCCTCACGACCTGTGGTGGTCACGGTACAACGAGCAACGGAGCANAGGCACGAAAAGCACGTCAGAAAGATACACGGGACCAGACGGACCATCGAACCGTACGACCCCTATCCCCTGAACAGGTAGTGACTGCCCAGAACCTGTCCGCACTGACCGAACAGACCCAACAGGAACAAGCACGACAAAGGCGGTACGGTCACAGGTCATGTGGTGAGTGGCCCCTGAGTCAATGATCCAGTGGCCACTCGCCTCACGACCTGTGGTGGTCACGGTACAACGAGCAACGGAGCACGTTGCCTCTGCTTGACGCTCAGCAGGTGTGGCAGGACAGCGGGACAATGCACGACGATGCGACTCATCAAACCACTCTGTGCTGTCAAACTCATCCTCACCAGGCGACGTAGCCCCCCCACAAGTACGACCACGTGCCACAAACACAGATGGACAGTCAGTTTGTGGACCACTCCGACAGCACACTCGCACCTCCCTGTGAGCGAAGTGCCAGCAGTCGACGTAGCTCCGCGATGGTCTGGTCCGTCGAGTCCGGCGTAGTACTCCCCCCGGATAGCGGACGATGTGCCGCCGGTGCTGCCCCCGAGGTCGTTGCGGCACGGGCTGCTGCTCCAGTGCGGATCCGCTCCTCGTGGGCTGCCTGAAGACCGCGGGTAATCCTCGCCCAGTCCAGCTCTTGCTGACACTCAGTGTAGCGATGAGGTCCGCCGAAGTTGTGGCAGCGGACCGCCCGTCCGGTGCCACCGGAAGGCTGCTGCGGTCCCCTCTTCTTCTTCCCCTTCTTCCCCTTCATTGCTGCTGCAATTGCTTTCAGAGTAGTAGGGGAGGAAGTAAGAGAGGTAGAGGTGGAGCTTGTGGGGATGAAGGTGGACGGCGGTGTGGAAGGCGTAGAGGACGTCGCTCCCACTGCTGCTGCGGCCATGGCGCCCTGCCGATGCGCGCGGGCTGCCTCTTCAGCTGTCGCGACCTGGATGAAGTACCGCTGCGCCCAGGGCAACAGCTGCAGGGTGTCGGACATGGACACGAGGACGTCCTGGTCGAGGCGGGAGAAGGTGTCACTGAGCTCGGGGCGCACTCCTAGCATGATGGTGTCCAGCGCCCACAGCTGAGAGCCGCCTCCGGTACCCAGACGAGTGTATAGGCGCATGGCCCGACGCCAATAATCAGCTGCTGACTCCGAGGATCCCTGATGAAGGTAGTGGAACTCGCGAAGGCGCGCTGGCCGGGTTGCGTGAGTCTCTGCTGCAAAAAGGTTAAGCTCCAACTCCCAGCCGCGGCGCGGGTCTGCGCCTGCTCCTGTCCCAGGCACGCCCAGGAATGGGCGGAAGTCTACCATTGTCTCCTGTGGAACTGCGTACAGCAGTCCACGCATGGCACGCGCTACCGTCTGGGACTGGAGCGGATCAGCCGTCTGGCACTGGCTGTGGTAGTAGGGCCAGACTCCCTCTGAGTCTGCCCATACCTGAAACAGCACCTCCCAACAGTCAAACCCCGCCTTGCTGTCGTAGCGAGGCGGGGAAGTCTCGAAGTCCTTGGGTCGTCGCTCCGTGGGGAGCTGGACCTCTGGTGGTGCTAGGAGCGGGCGTGGGAAGGGCATGAAAGGCATCAACGCTGCTCCTCCAGCGGCACCCGAGACCTGACGCGGGTCGGTCTGCTGCTGCTGCTGCTGCTGCTGCTGCTGCTGTCCCCTCGGACTGGGCGCCGGTGTCTCAATGCGCAGGCTCCTCATCTGCTCCATCAGCCGGCGAAGCGCGTCCTCCCCAGTGGGAGGTGGCGCCTGATCCCACTCCTCGACCATGGACTCTCGTCTCTGCGCAGGGGCGGCAGTGGGGCCAGCAGACTCCTGGGCCGATGGGGTTGCCTCTCTCTCNCTTCTGACCAAAAAATCGGCTAAGTGCTGAAAATTTAAAAATTTAAATTTTCACCACTAAAAATTGAAGGTTGTCCAAATGAAGCGAAATTTGGACCACAGAGGCGTCTGAGGATGCTGAAGACAATGGTGATAGTTTCGTCTTCAAAGAGTGGGGAAAAAGGCCAAAACGATCTGATTTTGTGCTCAGGCCGAAAAAATGAAAAATTCAAATCAGTGATGCGGAACGGTGAATGCTGGAGGCTACAGAGCTCCAAATGAGGCGAGGAAGGGCGCGATGGAAAGCTTAAGATCTAAGCTTTCCAACGAGCCATAGCGTGCAACGTTTGGTGGCTATTTGAGTCCGGCACAGGCGGGTGAAGAGAGGATGGCGGCTGACGCGATTTGCGTCTACGGCTCCTCCACGTCCGTGCGGCTTCTAGGAAGCTGCACGGCTGGAGTCAGCACCTACAAAAGGTACTGGTGCCTCTGGTGCCTGAGTGGCCACGGCCGCCGCTGCTGCTGTTGCTCGCTGATGGTGCTGTTGCTCGCCCGGTTTGCGGCTCCAAGTCGCCACACGGGCGGCCTCGGACCGGCTGCTGCTGCGTGCAAGGGCTCCAACGGCCTCAAGCCGTTGTGACACGCTGCACCTGCAGTACGAACCTGCCGTTGCGGTTTCTGACGCATCAGGATGATGGCATATGCGTCGCTGCGTGCTCTTCTCGCTTATAGCGACTCAGGGTGGTGATGGGTCCAACCAGGACCTGCTGCTGCTGCTGTGGGCTGCTGCCACTGCTGTTGCTCACTACTGCTGCAGCTGCTGCGTCTCTACTGCGCAGCACGACGAGCACTGGCTCGCCAGCTCTGATACCATGAGAAGATTCCAGGAAGCTTCCTAGCCTTTTTGCTTGCTAGCCTGACAGCACGGGTCTGGCTGGTTGACACACAGGTCATGCAAGGGACAAGGGTAGGGAGAGACACGTGCACTTGTATCTCAAGCTTCCACTGAAGTTAATGCAGAGAGAAATAAAAAATGACAGGTCCACAACATAAATAGCCGCCGTGGCTCACGACGGTTGGCGCACACGGCGGTACCTGTCAAACCTGAACCGGCCCAAAACCACTGTTTTGGCCATAATTCTGCGCACAAGCGTCCAAACGGAGCGCCGTCTGATCCTACGGATGCACGACAAAAAGACAGACACAACGACTGTCACGCCTATGTCCGGGAACAGCCGGGGAGTGTAAGAAAACAAAAATGTAAATCAGCCTGGCAGGGCTGTCCACCGAGAAAATCCTGAAGACCTCCAAACGTAGTCCGTGGGCTGTGGGAGCCCTCTGGTACACTGGGTAGGCTGCCAGGCTGCCTCCAGCGGGTGGAGCATCACCTCAGGGAACTCTGTCTCTAGCTGGGTCCGCCTCAAGGATCTGCACGAGCATGGACAAGGCCGAGTGGTCACAACCAACTGTACAACTGTGTATGACTGACAACATCACAACAACAGGTCCAGGGCATAAATACGTGCCGCGGCGCACGACGGGTGTCGCACGCGGCAGTCGAAGAGCTGTCCAAAAACCGGCCCAAAACCACTGTTTTGGGCGTAACTCTGCGCACACATGTCAGAATCCTACGCCGTCTAAACCTAGACGTGCAGGATCAAAAGACGGACACAGCGACTGGTCACATGCATGCATCCATTGACTGACAGCGAGTATACAATGCAAAAACATGCAAATGGGCCTCATGCCCAGTCTGTCGAAAGGCGCCTGCAAGACGTAGAAGGCACAGCAAGGAGTCCCGGTGACATCTTGGGATCTGGAACAATGGTCGGTCAGCTCCAGGCGGGTAGTCCGCCGCCTGTCGTCGCGCCGGTGTCACCAGGGCCGCCTGCCTCAGGGATCTGCACGAGTATGGACACGGCCGAGTGGTCACAGTAAACTGTATAGGAACGGCACAAAGCACAATACCAGGTACCTGAGACATCTGAGAGGATGGTGCGATGTTGTTATTTCTTCCAACTGTGTTTGGCTTAAGTATTTTTTTCCGTGGAAGTAGAAGTGGACACACTCGAGGTAGTACAAGGAGGTTGAGTAGTAATTCTTGGTGGTTCGGTCATGACCCTTTTTTATAAAAACAAGAGGCAGGTGTTGCACAGAAAGCGTGCATAGGGTGACATACTAACCGATCAAAAGTATTCATGTTAGTATACCTGAAGAGGCTAAATGATTGCCCGCAATCTGGACCACATAACGGAAGGTTTGCCATGAGACTTTACCTCGTCTGTGGAAGTCAAAACTGGTTGTAAATAGATTGCCAAATTGTCACCCGCATTCGTTCAAACGTTTTCTTTTTCGTTCGCCCATGTGTGCTCTTTAACATTGTGTATGGTTTGGGCGAACTCTTTCTGAATTACTTCAAGCTATGCTTGATTGATTCCAGCTTGTGTGGATGAAAAAGCTAAAAAAAAAACACAACCAAAAATTGAACGAATGCGCTTGACAATACATTGTTATGTTTAACAATTCACCAGCATATTGAAGAAGAACCTCAAAAGACATTTCTTCTCGTTTTATATGAATGTGGTTTTATTTGATGATGAATTTATTTAAATGAGAATAATTTGTTCTTGCATTGCGAACATGCTAGTTTCACACGTCTATTATGAACTTCACAAAACATTTACCTTTGGAAATTTTGGATGAATTTTGAATGATTCATTATGTTATGAAGAATAAGACGATGTAATTATAGGCAGAATTTAATCTTTTTACCTTCCTCTATGACAGTGGTCGAATTTCGTTTCTTTCAATTGCATTTTAACCCTGTTTGAAGCCGGGTTCACGAGTCTCAAGAGTTTACCATGGCGACCACTTCCATGAAACAGGACAAGGCGAGGCCGAGGAGGAGCGACCGAACGTACAGTCCTTACCATTTTGTCCCGGCGTCGGACTGGTCATTACGTACCAACGGGGGTTTGTCCGGACATCTATGTCGATGTCCATGATTTTTTTCTTCTGGGGCGACCCCGACTGTGCGTCCGCAGACGTGGGGGGCATTCAGTACGATAACGTCTTGCACCCCGATTGGTGGATATGTCAGAAAAATAACCAATCCACCAATCAAGATTTTCTTGAAGCATTGTTTGGCCACGATCAGATTGTAATAGGTTAAGACTTAACCCAAAAAACGAATTCTTGGTGGTTAGTTTCAACTCCAGGAAAGGACACCAGTGGAGCCGTGCAGGAAGGCACCATCGGCAGGCTTTTTAATGCCTTAGGATGAAGAGCA
>SZWC01029547.1:15237-25970 GCA_023375785.1 Penium margaritaceum | reverse complement strand
CTGACACTCCTTGCAACATCTGCCTCCCTCTACATTGAGCAAGTCCTTGATCGCGGATGTGCAATCCATGCAGTAAAAGATGCCGACATCACGACGCCACTGGCAATACCAATGACCATCACTGGTGGAACCAAGGGAAGGACATCACTATGCCGCTACTCCGCAACTCTCACTTATCCATCAGCCCCAAGTGGTCAAATCTGGGGCTATCACACTCTGGACCTTCGACACAACCTTCTTTAGGTCCATCAACTCCAGAAGGAGGGAGTAAACATTCTCTTCCCTGCCTACGGGTCAGAATCCTGACTGACTACGGCTAACAACAAGCCACTGGCAACCCTCACTGTCCGCAACAACCTCTACAGGCTGAAGATTCCCCGAACAACTGCCATCTTTGCCATTGAAACAGACATTCAACCTTCAACCTGTGATTGTCACGGTCTCTTGCATCCTCTACTCATACACCATCACCGCTTGGGACATCCGAACTTCAATGCCCTTCTTTGTCTCTAGGCCAAAAACATGGTGAAAGGGCTGCCATCCCTCTCTCCACTAACCCTCTTTGCAGGACCAGATTGTACTGCTTGCAGTCTTGGAAAACTAAAAGCATCTCCTTGTCCTCCTCAAGCCGCACGAGCAGCAAGACCTCTTGATATCCTCCACATGAACCTTGTGGGACCACTTTGCCCCACCTCTCTCCAAGGCTACAAGTATTTCCTCACAATTGTGGATGATCATTCTCGCTTTGGTGCAACAATCCCTCTCAAGTCCAAGGCTGATGCCAAGCCTGCCTTTATCAAGTGGTCCAAGTATAAAAAGAGCCGACTCAACCGGTGGATTGGAAAAATACATACTAACAGAGGTGGCAAATTCCTTTCTCATGAACTGCGTGAGTTCTTGTCTGAGCACGGCATTTGACACGAGATGAGTGTACAAGAAGCACCACAGCAAACCGGAGTGGCAAAAAGACGGAATGGGGTCTTGGTTGCTCTCACTCGCACTCTACTTGTGCATGCTGGAGCGTCAGAAACCTTCTTGACCTATGCACTCTGCTATGCCACCAGGGTGCACAACTACTATCAAGCCAAGCATCTGCCTGATGTCACCCTAGCTGAACTTTGGATGGGGTACAAGCATGATGTCTCCAAACTTAGAGTATGGGATTCACAGCCTACTTCCTGGTTAACAAGGATGACAGAGCTCATGCTCATCTCTCCAAAGTTGGCCTGCGAGCCACGCGCTGCATATTTGTCGGGTTTGACCTCAACTCTTCTGGCTATTTGTTGTACGAGCCCAACCTCACGAGGCAAACCTGAAGCACTGATGTCCACTTCGATGAGATTACTCCCTTCTTCCATCAATCATCGCCCAACACAACTGTTCCCCTCACCTGGACACTGTTCCCAAAACTACCTACAGTGTCTTCACCTCTATCCATCCCTCCTCGACCAATCGTTCCATCATCTCCAACAACTCCTCCAGCACCATCATTCCAGCCGGCACTCTCCCCACACACACTCCCGTCCAACCACGGCCAATCTCACTACCGCCTCTCACTCCCGACACTGGCTATGAAACCATCTCTGAGCACCTGCCAACACACGGCCATCCACTTCCCTCAGCAACAGTCATTCCTCCAGCAGCAGCAATATCAGCGCCAGCGTCAGCAGCAGATACTGCAGGAGCAGCAGCGGCAAGAGGATTAGGGGCACCGGCACAGAAAGCCCTGCCAGCAACAGAACCAGTGCTCTGGCGATCTACCCAAAAAAAAGCAGCAGCCTCCATTGCCACATTCACCAACACAGATGGAGACCTCAACATCCAGCCAGAGATGGTCTCAACTCTCTTCGCCGACCAACTCCTCCTATGAACCCTCGTCGCCGATGCTATCCTTGCATTCCCATTCTCAATACGACCATCACAACTTCACCTGTCGCAATCCCCGGCACACATGCTGAATCCGTTAACGGGCCCCAAGAAGAACAATGGTACGCCGCCATTGCCAGCAAACTGGCCTCATTTAAGGCCACGTCCACCTACAGTAATGTCTCTCGTCTACCTCACACCAATGTGGTCGCAGGGAAACGGGTCTTCCGTGTCTAGACCAATCAGGGGAAGCCTGCAGAATCCAAGGCTTGCTATGTGGCAAAAGGGTTATCACTGCAGAAAGAGTCCTTGCCCATCAAAAAGTACATGGGCGGCCCAGGCTTTGGGCTATGGGGGTGGCATTGTGAGATCTACCTCGCGCACAAGGGACTACTAGAGCTCATGAAGGGCACGCAGGTTCAAGATGCGAGTGCATCGGACGAGGAGAAGATGGCCTTCGCGAAGAAGAACACGGAGGTGTTGATGCTCCTCTTGTCAGCGCTGCATGAATCTGGCAGCCGACGCGTAGAAGAAGCTCTGCTCCATCCACCAATCAACATCCCTAGCCAACAACATCTTCGTAATGAAGCGACTCTTGATGGTGAGGATCGAGCAGGGTGAGGACGTCATTTCCACCATGCAACAGATCGAGTCTCTTACCTCACAATGCAATGATGTGGGGTGGAAAATTGACACGAAGATGTAAGCGATGGTGTTCCCCATGGCTCTACTCGACAGTTGTGGTCCTCTCATCACCGTGCTGGGAGATTGGTTGAAGAATAAACTCACCTACGGCGCAGTCGCCGAGTACATCTACAACGATGTGCACTGTCGGAGCGGTGGTGAGACATCGTCATCCTCAACTGCCCTTGTCACCAAAACACAAGGTGGCAGCAGCAACGGCAAGCAAGGCGGCGGCAGGGGCGGCGGCAAGAAGGGCGCCAAGAGGTGTGCATGCCATAGCTGTGGCAAGGAGGGCCATTGGGCCAAAGAGTGCCTTGAGGAAGCGCAGTCCGGCGGCAAGGGTGCCAAAGGTAAGAAGGCGCTCCTCAACGGCACGAAGAACCACAACTTGAAGGGCGCCAACCAGCGGTGCCTCGNCACAGGTGCGGAGGAGCATACCCAAGTCGAGAATGTGGGGTTCATCAACTACACCAAGTCTGCCAAGTCCTTGGTGGTCACGAACGACAAGGTGGAACCGGCGGCCGGCCAAAGTGATGTAGACGTGGAGGTGGTGGTTGGTGGTACAAAGGCACAGTGTGTTATTCCTGTCAGGATGAGATCCACGTGGTGCGGTCCCGAAGTTTGTCTGATCGCCTCTAGTGGTTCACGTCTACTGTTTTGGGCGAATCTGAGACTGAGCGTGAGCTTTCTGGTCGCCTCACGCTATGTGAGCAGGAATTTAGAGACAGTCAGTTTGCGAAGGGAATAACGTCATTTTGCATTAGTTTTTGAACATAGACATTATCACATCATTTATAGGGCTAGTGATGAGCTTTCCAGCGCACCAAACCGCGCACAATTCGGCCAAGCGTAGCTCAAGTTATGCTTGCCGACGCGCAGGTCTCACCCACCACAGAAGCCTGACGCCGCCACTCGCCGTGGCGCCTTCATTCACGTGCGAAGCGCCTTTCCCAAGGCGCATGTCCCATTGCACATGGTGTGGGGGTCCGCTGCACTGTTTCCACGCACCCTACCCACTTTTGGGTCGTGTTTGGTGATGGGGTGTGACGAGGTTCGAGACCTGTCCGCGGACCTGCAGTCGGAATTTTGACGAAGTCCCCGAGTAACAAAACGTACTACTGAGTTTCGGACGTCGAGCCAGGATTTTGGCGAAGTCCCTCAGTAACAACCTGCACTACTGGATCCGGTGGATGATCCACCTGATCAGGCGGATCATCCACCGGACGCCCCGGCAGGCCTATCGGAGCATTTTCTCCACATGGTATTTTTGTTACTCGGTCCGGTCGATTATCGACCGGATTTCGAGTCGCAGCCGGCTCCCAGAGCCGCTGCGCATACCCCAAATTTGGAAAGCCATATCTCCCTCGATACTTGTCCGATTCCGGCAAAACAACTTCCACCAGATTCACCGACTCGTCAACTTTCAGGGACAATCCTCCATTTTACAATCCGAGCAAATTTCAAGTCGCCAGATCCGCCGGAGCGGAGTTTCCATTTTCTGGCGGCTCGTTAGCGCCTCCCGGCGCCGCACTTGGACATGCGGAGGGGCAATTTTTCAACATTCTCCCCCTTGCACCTTCCATGCCCGTTGCTCCTGATTTCTCTCACTCATCTTCCGCTGCACCCTCCAGCCCATCATAGCTGGTCATCCCAAGTCCCGCTACGCTCATCGCGTGCCGGTCTGCGGGTTGAGCTTTGGTCAAGCAATCCGCAAGCATGCTGTGCGTGCTGCAGTGTTGCAGCACCACCTGCCCCTTCTCAACCATGTCCCGTGCGTAGTGATAACGCACGTCGATGTGCTTCGTCCTCCTCTGCTGCGTCGGGTTGTTGGTCAGCGAGATGGAGCCGGTGTTGTCCTCTTGCACCACCGTAGGCTCCAGCTGCGGTACGCCCAGCTCCCCCAGCAACCTGCGGAGCCACACCGCCTCCTTGACCGCCTCGGCCAGCGCGATGTACTCTGCTTCCACTGTGGAGATGGCGATGCAGTCCTGCTTCCTGCTGCACCACGAAACGGCTGCACCAGCGAGGAAGAACACGTAGCCGGGTGTGGACTTCCGCTTGTCCACATCCCCAGCGTAGTCTGCATCCGTGTAGCAGACCAGACGCAAGGGGTCCGCCCGCCCCTTGCCGTCGAACCTCAGGCGCGCGTACCGCATCGCGTGCAAGTAGCGGAGGATACGCTTGACCACCTGCCAGTGTAGTGGCCTTGAATCGGCCACGTACCTGCTCACTTGGCCCACCGCGTAGGCCAGGTCCGGTCGAGTCGCCACCATGGCGTATATGAGGCTGCCCACTGCCGATTGGTAAAGCACCCCTGCCATATCCTCCCGCTCTTCTTTTGTTTGTGGCGCCATTGCCGCACTCAGTTCATACGTCGTGGAGACAGGGCTGCACACTGGTTTGCAGTCCTCCATGCCGTACCGCTTCAGCACCTCGGCCACATATTTAGCCTACCCCAGCTCAAGCGTGCACGCCCTCCGGTTCCGAGTAATGCTCACCCCGAGGTAGAACTCCAGTTCCCCCATGTCCGACATCTGGAACCTGCTGCTCAGCTGATCTTTCAGCTGCTGTAGGCTCGGCAGGTCTGAGGAGTAGAAGATCGGATCGTCCACGTAGAGTGCGACAATCTGATGGAGCTTCTTGCTGCGCCGCACATACACACTGTGATCTGCCTCACAGCGCTTGAAGCCAAGTTGTGCCATGAAGCTGTCCATCTGTTGGTACCAGCATCGGGGCGATTGTTTTAGCCCGTACAAGGACTTCCGCAGCTTGAACACCTTGCCCTCCGGTGCCTCCACCCCCTCCGGCACCTCCATGTAGATTTCCTTGTCGATGATGCCGTTGAGGAAGGCCGTCTTTACGTCTATTTGGTGGAGTTCCATGTCCTTCGCGGCTGCCACCGCAAGGATCGCCTTGATGCTTGTGAACTTGGCGACGGGGGCGAACGTCTCATCGTAGTGCTCGCCCTTACGTTGTGCGTACCCCTTTGCCACGAGTCGCGCCTTGTACTTGTCAACCACACCTTCCTTTGTGAACTTGGTCTTGAAGACCCACTTGGAGCCGATGACCTTGGCGTCTTTCGACCTGTCAACCAGCTGCCACGTGTCATTTTCAGCAATGGACGCCAACTCCGACTTGATGACGGCGTCCCACTGCTTTCCCTCGGGCCGCGCAAGTGCCTCTTGCATGGTCGTCGGCTCCGTTGATGCAGCCAGCATGCACCGCATCATGCCAATCCATCAACCGGTGCCTGCGTCGAAACGCTTCCCCGCTCTCCGCTGCCTCCCGCTGTAGCGCGGCAGTCTTGGCGGCGTCTCGTCGCTCTGCTGCGATCCTTCCGACTCAGCCAGCCCTGGTGAATCATCGACCGGACGGCTTCCCGAGGATTCTTCCCGCTCCGATGAACCATCATCCGGACGAGCGGCGCATCCGGAGGTTTTTTCTCCGACGCCCGACGCGAACTCCGCCGGGAGTGCGCGCTTCGGCACCCGCGGTGCCTCTTCGACGGATCATTCCACCGGATTTCCAGCCCAGCTGCATCGTCATCGGAGTCCTCCGCATCGGTTACTGCACTTGCTGCACCGCCGCGCTCTGACACCGCATCATCGACCTCCGCTTCCGCCGGCTCCTCCTCGTAGTCAAGGAGCTGGAACCACTCCTGTTTTGGAGTGTTCCCGACGCTCATGTCGTTGCTGCTGCTGCTGAAGCTCTGCTGCTCGTCGAACTCGACATCACGTCTGCGGATGATCTCTTGAGTGCGCGGGTCCCAGAGCCGATACGCCTTTTGCGTGCTCTCGTAGCCGAGGAACAAGCACGGCTTCACCCATGGTTCCAGCTTGCTGTCGCGTCGTTGCGCGACCTGCACCACCGCGTGCGCCTTCCACCCGAACACCTTCAGGTGCGCCACGTTTGGCTTGCACCCGCTCCATATCTCCTGTGGCGTCTTCTAGCCGTCCTTGCCCTTCAGCACCGCTATTGGGGTGAGGTTGATGGTGTAGCTCGCTGTACGCACAGCCTCTGCCCAGAAACCTCGCGGCAACCCCGCATCCACAAGCATGGTCCGTACCATGTTCAGCAGCGTCCCGTTCGCCCGCTCCGCCACTCCGTTGGACTGTGGCGAGTACGGCGTAGTGAGTTCCCACTTGATGCCCTGCTGCTTCATCCACCCGCTGCAGCCCACGTACTCTCCGCCATTGTTGCTGCGTAGCGCTCTAACCTTCCGGCCAGTCTGCCTCTCCACCGCTGCGACGTACTCCTTCAGCCGGTCCAGGACCTCGCCTTTCCGCTTCATGAAGAACACGTAGAGCTTCCTGCTGCAGTCGTCAATGAAGGTGACGAAGTATCTCAAGCCGCCGTTTGACGGCGTTTTGAACGGTCTGCACTCGTCGTTGTGCATGACCTCCAGTAGGTCCTTTGCGCGAGCCGCGTTCTCGTTGAACGGCTTGCGCCGCGCCTTGCCCAAAATGCAAGGCTCGCACTTTTTGTGCGCTGCTGCATCTGCTGTTGCATCTGCACCGTCGATGACGAGGCCGCGCACCATGTCGCGCTTCGCCATCTCCTTAACGGTTGCAGGCACCGAATGCCCCAACCGTCGGTGCCAGAGCTCCAGATCAGCCCTTCCTTCCTTGGCCATGTTGACGACGCGCTCCTGCGAATCTGCTACGTCGGATGCCGGGGGGACCACCTTGGTCTCCACGATGTAGAGACCGCCCTCGCGCTCCGCCTCCAGCAGGACCTCGCCGTCGCTGTCGATGCGCACCACTGCGCCTTTCCTACGGAAGAGCACCTCATACCCCTTGTCCGTCAAGCGGCTGACACTCAAAATGTCAGCCAGGCCGGGGACGTGCTGCACATCACGAATTGTGCACAGCTCCTTCTTACCGCCCACCACGACTTCCACCTCCACATCGCCCTGGCCGGCCGCCGGCTCGACTTTGTCGTTCGCGACCACCATTGACTTGGAGGACTTCTCGTAGGTGACAAACCCCACCTTCTCGACTTGGGTGTGCTCCTCGGCCCCGGAATCCAGGCACCGCCTGTTGGCCTTGTTGAGGAAGTGATTCTTGTTGCCGTTGAGGAGCGACCTGCCCTTGCTTTTTTTGCCGCTGGTCTTCGCCTCCTCCGGGTACTCACGGGCCCAATGGCCCTCCTTGACGCAGTTGCGGCATGCACCTTTCTTGGCGCCCTTCTTGCCGCCGTGCTTTCCGCCACTTCCTCGGGCCCCGCTTCCGCTACCGTGCGTTTTGGTGACGAGGGCCGATGAGGAAGACGAGGACTCCCCGCAGGTCCGACGCTGCACCTCGTTGCGGATGTACTCTGCGACCGCGCCATAGGTGAGCTTGTCCTCCGACCATCCTCCAAGGACGGTGATGAGTGGACCCCAACTGTCAGGTAGGGCCATGAGGAGGACCATCGCCTGCAGCTGCGTGTCGATCTTCCACCCCACGTCATTGCATTGCGAGGCAAGCGACTTGATCTACTGCATGGCGGAGATGACATCATCTCCCTCCTCGATTCTCACCATGAGGAGTCGTTTCATCGCGAAGATTTTGTTCGCGACCGACTTGGATTGGTAGATGGCACAGAGCTTTTACCAAGCTTCGGCTGCCAGCTTGCAGCCTTGGAAGTAGCCCCACTACGGCTCGGCTGTCCCGGACACCAGGAGCATGAGCGCCTCCGTGTTCTTCTTTTCGAAGGCCTGCTTCTCCGTGTCCGTAGCAGTTGCCTCTGTGAGCACCTCCTTTCCCAGCATGACATCCAGCAGCCCCTTATGCGAGAGGTGCAGTTCGAACTGCCACCTCCATAGCCTGAAACCCGGGCCGCCCGCATACTTCTGAATGGGCTGCGTCTCCTTCTGCGCCATGTGCGCAGCTGCTACCCAGACGAGTTCTCAGAACTTCACAGCAACGTCCAAGATGACGATCCCGTGCGCTACAAAAGACGTCAACGTTGGAGGCGTTCAGACCTGTGGGCCCATAACCCTTTGTCAGGATGAGATCTGCGTGGTGCGGTCCCGAAGTTTGTCTGATCGCCTCTAGTGGTTCACGTCCACTGTTTTGGGCAAATCTGAGACTGAGCGTGAGCTTTCTGGTCGCCTCACGCTATGTGAGCAGGAATTTAGAGACAGTCAGTTTGCAAAGGGAATAACGTCGTTTTGCGTTAGTTTTTGAACATAGACATTATCACAGCATTTATAGGGCTAGTGATGAGCTTTCCAGAGCACCAAACCGCGCGCAATTCAGCCAAGCGTAGCTCAAGTTATGCTTGCCGACGTGCAGGTCTCACCCACCACAGAAGCCTGACGCCGCCACTCGCCGTGGCGCCTTCATTCACGTGCGAAGCACCTTTCCCAAGGCGCATGTCCCAATGCACATGGTGTGGGGGTCCGCTGTACTGTTTCCACGCACCCTACCCACTTTTGGGTCGTGTTTGGTGATGGGGTGTGACGAGGTTCGAGACCTGTCCGCGGACCTGCAGTCGGAATTTTGACGAAGTCCCCGAGTAACAAAACGTACTACTGAGTTTCGGACGTCGAGCCAGGATTTTGGCGAAGTCCCTCAGTAACAACCTGCACTACTGGATCCGGTGGATGATCCACCTGATCAGGCGGATCATCCACCGGACGCCTCGGCAGGCCTATCGGAGCATTTTCTCCACATGGTATTTTTGTTACTCGGTCCGGTCGATTATCGACCGGATTTCGAGTCGCAGCCGGCTCCCAGAGCCGCTGCGCATACCCCAACTTTGGAAAGCCATATCTCCCTCGATACTTGTCCGATTCCGGCGAAACAACTTCCNAAGTCCCCGAGTAACAAAACGTACTACTGAGTTTCGGACGTCGAGCCAGGATTTTGGCGAAGTCCCTCAGTAACAACCTGCACTACTGGATCCGGTGGATGATCCACCTGATCAGGCGGATCATCCACCGGACGCCTCGGCAGGCCTATCGGAGCATTTTCTCCACATGGTATTTTTGTTACTCGGTCCGGACGATTATCGACCGGATTTCGAGTCGCAGCCGGCTCCCAGAGCCGCTGCGCATACCCCAACTTTGGAAAGCCACATCTCCCTCGATACTTGTCCGATTCCGGCAAAACAACTTCCACTAGATTCACCAACTCGTCAACTTTTAGGGACAATCCTCCATTTTAGAATCCGAGCAAACATCAAGTTGCCAGATCCGCCGGAGCGGAGTTTCCATTTTCTGGCGGCTCGTTAGCGCCTCCCGGCGCCGCACTTGGGCATGCAGAGGGGCAATTTTTCAACAATTCCAAACGTGCAACATGTCCCTGGTCTTGCTAATATTTTGAGTGTGAGCCGCTTGACAGACAAGGGCTATGAAATGCTCTTTCGCAGGAAAGCTACAGTTGTGCGGATGGATGGCGGCAGCGAGGTCGTGCTTGAGGCAAAGCACGAAGGAGGATTCTACATTGTTGACACAAAAGTCATCCCCTCGGCAGCAGACGCAGCAGACTCACAAGCATGCTCCGTCAACCTCGCCAAAGGCGGGGGGAAAGACCTGCAGCTGTGGCATCGGTGGCTGGACGTTCGTTGCCCGCAGTTGTGCAAGAGATGGCGAAGCGCGACATGGTTCGCGGCCTCAACATCACCGGTGCAGCAGACGCAGCATCAGATTCCACAGAGCACAAGTGCGAGCCTTGCATCATGGGCCCTTGCCCATGATGCAAGGCTCGCACTTGCAAGGCGCAAGCCGTTCGAAGACAGACAAAGGCGGGCCGAGAATCTGCTCGAGGTCGTGCACAGTGATGTGTGCGGACCGATCAAGACGCCGTCCATTAGGGGCACGTGGTACTTTGTGACCTTCATCGACGATTACAGCAGAAAACTCTACGGCTACTTCATGAAGTGGAAGAGCAGTGTGCTGGACCGGCTGAAGAACTACATCGCAGCAGTGGAGAGGCAGACTGGCTGCAAGGTCAGAGCGCTACGAGACAATGGTGGCGAGTATGTGGGCTGCGGAGGGTGGCAGCCGACCAATCCGTACACGCCTCAATCTCATGGTGTGGCAGAGCATATGAACCAAACGCTACTCACCATGGCACGGACAATGCTCGTTGATGCAAAGTTGCCACGAAGCCTGTGGGCCGAGGCCGTGAGTACGCCGTGCTACACCACCAACCTCAACCCAACGACAGTGCCGAAGGGGAAGGACGGTTTGAAGA